>VZRV01004309.1:157618-287496 GCA_013398115.1 Falcunculus frontatus | reverse complement strand
GGGGGAGGAGCGGCCATAACCTGCCTTCCTTTGAGGAGACGTTCCTTTTGGACGTTTCCCTGAATTTGGCCCAAACCAGCTCAGTGTCCAACATGGAACGATAGCACTAGTTAAGGAACCCAAAAGAATAAACTGGAGAGAGACTATGCAAGCAACTGATGGGAGTTTGTGGCACTGCAAGCAAGCCAGTGTCAGTCATGTGTCCAACACAGATAAAAGTAGTAAAGAAGAACAAAGTTCTTGGATAAACCAATGGAGGTATGAGGTCTATACATGTTAATAATTATACTGGGGGAGATTTATGATTTTATTTCTGTAACATTTCACCTATTTAATATTTATGTGAAACAGGTAGGTATGAAACTCCATTATTCTGCATTTATAGAAGGACCATTTACAGGATAAACCACATTTTAGTGGCCCTTAGGCTTATCTTTGTGTCTTGAAAAATTATGAGTACACAGACAACAGGAAGACTGGTAACATATGCATGGTTTGTCAATGAATCTGAATGTGTTAAGTTTTATGATCTCTACCCTTTCATCATGAGTAGCTGTGCCTTCTGCAGCTAGATTATTTTCCCAGCTATGCTGCAATGGTAATCATGCAGCACACCTTTTCATGCAATTTCATACCATAAAAGTTTTCATTTTCATTTGTTTCCATCTGCTCATCCACTTTCCCTGAAACTCCCTAGAATCCCAAAGCTCAAAAATATCATTCAGGTGAATTCTTCCTGCCCTCCAGCTGGCAGTGCCACTATTACTATTTATATTAAAGTACATTGAGTAGATAGAGGTTCTGCTCAGATATTTTCTGCTTTTGTAACTCACGTCTGCTGTCTCGCTTGCTTCCTCATGACAATAAAATTGCAATGTCCTTCACCACTGAATTTACACCACGTTTAAGCCACCTCCTCTTCCCCCAATGAAGAAGCTTCTAAATAAAAATGTCTCCTTTAAATTAAAGTTTATTGATTCTCATCTATCTTTGGGCACAAATATGCAATATCTAAAGTAAAAATTTTTATTTAGACCAGTAAAAGCTTCACAGCAATCTCCTTTGTCCTACAGTCTCTCAGTTTGTACACAGTAAGAGGGCACCTGGACCCAGATTTGAACTAAGTGACTACAGGCAAAGTAGTTAATGACTAATATTTCTACTTGTTACAGATATACCGGATGACTCTTACCCTTCCTTTCACTCTGTTATTAATGGCCTTTTTAGGAATGCAAATCAATGTCCACTATGTAAAATGGAAAACACAAAAATCAATTCATGTCCTGTTGCCTATGGTTTAGATGCAGATTTTTTCTTCAGAGTGTCACAGGTTCAAACCAAACCTTGAATACTAAATTAACCTTAGATGTTTAGTTTACTCATAATTTCTTTCACCTGTATATTTTTTATATTCCCTTTTAATGCATTTTTGTTTAAAAAATACAGACCAGAATAAAAAGAGTATCTTTGTAAAAGAGGCTCATAAATGCTATTTGTAAATACAGAGCAAACTATTCACAAGCAAATCAAGGGCTAGATTGGAGAAAAACCAGGATGGTTCTGGTTTTTAATTTATTATTTTGGCCAAAATTATGAGGCCCATGTCCAAATTCTAAAGCTACGTTGTGTTTCTTGTCGATACATCAGGATCAAAGTCACTGTCGTGTCCACTGACACTTTCAGTTTCTGGAAAACTGCTGTTATTTCTCAAATATAGTCCTGAGACCTTTGCAGTTGTAAGTGATACAGCACAGACCCCTTTCATTTTCTTTGATACATGTTTTTAATCACTGGAAATCACTGAGATTAGAACCCCTTAGTAAATGACCCACAATCAAAGGGGGTGAAAATAGTATTTCAGATCCTCAACTAAACTAATGGTCACGATAAATAGCTCATATCTTTCTCCAGAATTCTTTCAGAGAATTATATTTTTCATATTTTGGCAGCTTTCCCTTTCTCAATTTTTTTTCAAATAAAACTCCTTGGATTTTTTTAAGACTATAAAATCCTTGCTGAAAACTAACTGCTATATAAATTGCATATAAATCTATAAATATATGTAAATATGTGCATGTGTATTTTGCTTCTATTTATTTTGCTCCTAAACAGTATAGAGATTAAATAGAGAACTCTTCAGGCTAAGTAATGCCTTATCCATGAGTTAAATGTTGGCAGCTGAAATGTGGAAGCACAAGTATCACAACATTGATCTTTTTATCTCATTTTCTTACTGATAGTGTAAAGTAGAAAAAGAGAGAAGAGACACAAGGAATAGAAAGGTATTTCTTCCCTTTTCCCTGAGAAAAAAGGAAGAAATTATGACATTTCTGTGAATTACCTTATAATGCTGTGCAATCGTTTATGGCAATAAAATCACAGAGGAAGTTTAAGCCACAGCTATGGAATATATCCCATGTACCTAATGCATCCATTGCTTTATCCACAGTAGTATCATTTAACAACATACAAAATAAGGGGGTTAAAGAATGGCTTTCTGGGTATAAGAATTCAATTCCCTTTTGCCCTTATTTTAATAAAATCATCAGTATTACCAGTCAAAAGAGCCAAATGACTGGTAGATCTTGGTGGATATTTTATGAAGATCTGAATAAAGGATCAATCACCAAATCCAGTAGGGAAGAAATTTCATAACTGCTCTTTGCTGAATAGTTAAACAAAAGTAAGCCTAATATTTAAACATGACAAGGACAGAATGATAGCAGCCTTCACACGAACATGGGAGCTGTTTTCTCATACTTGAGGATTGACAGGAGCTGTTCCTTTGGATCATTTTTTGGAGATGGAAGTTGGATCACATTCTTCTCCTTTTCTCATTCTTCCCTTCATGTACCATTTTTCATTTCCCTTTTGCTTACTTTTTTGATAGCTGAGTGTGCATTGATAGAATCACTACTTCACATATTAGTTTTTCAGTTGTGGCAAAAGTGTTGTACATTACTGTTTATTCGGCTTGGATAGCCTATACTTGGCAGTCCCACAGCCAACAAAAAAAGATAAACAGAATTCTTTCCTAACCACTCAGAAGTTGGAGGAAATTCCACCGGGAGCCACACTGTATTTAGGAACAAACAGAATTTGCAAAGGCTTTTTACTAGCCTAGCTCCACTCAGTTGCTGAAAGTAAAGTAGAGTTGTTCCTGGCTCCCTGCTGCAAGAGGAAAATGATGTCACTTGTCTAAATTCTTGGTTCCTAAAAATTAGCATTCAGGTTCTCCGTATAAGCTGTTGAATGTACTGCAACACAACCCCTTTATTTCATGGACTATAAAGCTTAGGAAATACAGACATCCACAAGCTATGAAGCAAAGGCTCATAAAAATGCCATGAAATGTGCAATTATCCACTAGGATGAGTCTTCAAACTATGCCTGGAATGAACTGAACTGGGGGATTTAGTTGAAAAGCCAAACTCCTCACAGATCACATTGACAGTAGACAAAAATGAAAAGACACATGAAAATCAGAGTCAGCAGAGCTCTCTGAATTTAATAAAGTAACCATGCACACTCAAATAATTCCATGCAACTGTCTACGAAAAAAGTAGTTATCTTGAAACTTTGTGCTAGCTGAGTGCCAGTGACTCCATAAACAATGGATTTAATTAACGAAAATTACCCCTACCCAACATCTGAAAATGGATGCTTGTCACTTCTAGCACTCCCTAATTTCCTCCCTAAAGCTAACCAAAAGTATTGCTTGGAGGACGTGAATGCAGAACACAGTGAACTGTAAGATGATTTTCTTTTGTCAGAAAGTAGGTGGGTATATATGTCACAGTATTTTCAAAGAGTAGAAGTTACTCACTAAACTTTTAACTTTTCGTAACACTAAGACATGCACTTTTAGTATTTTTTATTACTATTCAATTACATATTTGACAAAACTAGTGAAACTTACTTATAAGGATTTCAAACCCCAGTAGAATTTCTGTCTCTTCTACTCCACTCATCTAAATGTTCTCCCTCTGTACTGTTAACTGAATAGATCCCGAAGACATGATTGTCTAGAAATTTATCTTTTTTTATCTACTCTGGACAGACCTGTCAGAATTTATCTCCACACTATTACCTACTTCTAAATTTCTCTGGAAAATAATGACTAGACGAACGTCTCTGACATCACATTATTGTGTCGACATTCCCCTTTATATCTCACACCTTGGAAACCTTCTGTTCAACTGGAAGTAGTATATTAATATCTCACAGAATTTCTTACATGAAGTTTTCATGTCCTCTTCATATTTTCAAAGCTGTTCCTGAAGACTCATCTAATTAGAGGCATATAAAGCATGATTGATAAAAGCCCTATCATGCAACTCTGATTGCATCCAACTGATAACAATGAAAAGACTTTTCAGCCTTTAACAAATGAAAAAATTTCTAGAGCTGAGCAGCAGGTATTGGGCACCCTGTTTTCTTGTATCATAGTAATTAGTAACTCAGAATATGTACATAAAGCACAAAGTTCAGAATTACTTTTGAATGTAACGTAGTGAAATGTCGTAGGAAACACCAGCTGGCTAAACGAGGTGAACTTTACTCCCTCACTGACCTACATGAGTTGTGCCATCAGAAAATCTAATACTACAGAAGGTATAGCCCAGAATGCACATTACAGTGGCAGTTTTTCTATGCACCTATCTGTTTGAGTAGTACAGGTGCCTTATAAGTAAATATGGAATTTTGTATCCATCCAAGTCTTTGTGCAGCTTGGTCTGCAGCACAAGATTCTCCATGTGTAGAACTTTATATTAAGTAGACTGCTCTTATAAATATTCCCACCTGTGTGTTGTACCAGAGACTCTCACAATGGCAGAAATGATGTACTGAAGTAACTGATTAATGCAGCCCAGTGCCAATCTCATTGCCTTACCTCCCCATTCTTAGCTTATTACCAGCAAACACTGCCAGCTGTTAAAGAAATGTGGCTTTTATAGTACAGAAGATAACGGTGAGAGAGAACAGGACCAATCTAAAATTCACAGAAATAAGACAACTCAAATGTACGCTTCTAGTTAATCTAAATCACGTAACACAGGAACTCAAAAGCACAGCCAATGCTGTGTATAACTCATACTACTGGTGTCTGACATTGACTTCAACTCGAGGAGAATGACAAAACCTGAACAGGTCTTTTGGGGGAACCCACACAGGACCACATACATGCACAGGGACAGCCAGTTGCAGCCTAAGTGCCTTCCTCTCAAAGGAAAGTGGATGCATCTCCCGGATTAAAGGCAATCACAGATGCAAAATAAGATAACCCAGCACATCATGTCACTCCAATTCCTGTCCAATGGAGCATAATCTGATTTGCAGTATTTTAAACTACATCCTGATTGGATTACTAATGAAGGCTGGCAATTCTGAGGAGTTTACCAATTGCTGACAGTTTCTGTGAAGCAGCTGGGCAACTACTTTTAAATTGAGAAAGACTGTAAAATATATTTACAGCTAAATACCTTTCTACAAAGATGGGCCAGATGGTCCCATAGAAATTGGAAAATGAAGGAAGCATTAATGAATCATCCAAGAAACCAGAAATCTTTTAGTGGGTGGTACAGTCCATTAAAAAGAAAAATCACCCCAAACCCAACACTACCCAACTCTTCATAAAGTGCTGTTTTGCTTACCGTAATTTAAATGCACTTATAGTCATATTGCATTTCTAAATAATTGCAGTGAAGCATAATTTTATAATAAATGAAGTTTGCTTTTGTAATGTTAATAGCATATTCCATTACCAGATGAGATTTAAAGTTGAATATTTTTTTTTAAAGCAAGGGAAGTCTGAAAGGGAGAGAGATTCTCCAATAGAGAAATGCTTCTAGAAAGAGTTCTAGGCTTAGTAGAAACTCTCTCTAAAACACTTCTTAGTTGCCACTGAGATGAGAGCAAACTAAGGTTCAAAAGTTCTTTTAAATTGAATGGCAGAGAGAGAAATCTCTCATGATTTCCTAGTCCATGCAACTCAATAATGCATGTTTGCTTTCTTAAAAAATCTTATTCTCCAGGACATTTTTTGAGAACTGATCCTTCTAGTGCAAAGTGAAATCTCTGTAACACTTCACTATTGCACATCTAATTGCAGCTTGTTATTCATTTCTCCATTCTTAATTGTTTTCCATCCTTCTGTTTTTCCTTTCTCTTCAGGGAAAAGAATGAAATGCCTCTTTTAATTTGTTAAGCTATCAATAAACTAGCTTGACAAAAGCACTATCCTATTGAATAAGAATTGCACAATTTTGAAAACAAGCTAATGAAATGAGCAGTTACCCTTGATAACACACTTACTATTACTGAAGCTCTTGATGCCTCCTTAAATTAAGTGCTAATGACCAAGCCCTATGCTGCTGTTGGATTTGGTAAACATCGAACACAAACAATTCCTATACTTGCAGATTACAGGAGTAAAGGATATCACATGTAGAGTTGTAATTGGAGTTCACATGTTATTTGCATGGTTCAATTTTCATGTCTGTGGGGACACAGCCTTAGTTTGATCTCAAACAGTTGAAAGAAATTTGATCATGTCTAAGGGAAAAGATGGAGCTTTAAAATTTGTTCAGTTTTTCCATTTGTGGGCTTTGATTATGTGTCAAACGAGCTTTTGAGCTGAATCCAGCCTTCAGGTACTTGTCAGCACAACTCATTCCTGGACATCTGTACAGCGCCTTCAGAGGAAACCCCTGAGTGGCCACAGCTGAGACAAGGTTTGTGTGGTCCTTCCTAGCTCTGGTGAGAGGACTCGTGCCATGTTGGGCCATAAATGCCTTTTCCAGCCACCTGGGACACCTGTTCTTTGCTCTAAGGGTTATGACCCATCTAAGACCAAAACAGTTAAAGGCTCATTTTAAATAACCACTAAGCCATTGTTTGACCTCCTTCCACCAGCAGGTGTTTGCTGCCAAATGGAAATATTATTTTTTAAATGTGTGTTCGATCAACCAGTTGATTGTAGGAACAGAGTAAGATCTGAACACTACATCAGTTTCATTATTTTTATTCCAATTACACCTATGTGTTTAGGAATGTGTACTGCATAGTCTTAATGGACAGGTATTTTGGTCTTCTTAAGAGTATTTATGTTTTGTTACACAGTTTGATATTTCCTTACAGAGTTCATTGTGCTCTTTAAATTTTATCTTCAATATCATTTATTATTTCTTAAGTAATTTTTTCTTCAATAGTGCTTAAGAATCTGAGATTAATTTCTAAAACAAGGAATACTGTTATAGATTAAGAAGTGGAAAAAAACATAGGAGCTGTTTCTTGAGGAACTGAGCTGGTGAGAAACTGTTTTCAGGCTCTGTTAGTGAAAAATGCAACCTTCTTAACAATGGAAAGATTTTTTTCAGGGTTGCTAGAACTGCATGATGGATCCCTCAGAAGATGATTGCAAAAGTTTGTCTTTATTGATAAGCTGAGCTTAATCTGTAATCAATATTCTGTAGGCATTGATTCCATCTGTATTATGGAAAACTAATGCTCACACTCCATATTTTGAACATATTTCTGAATTGACTTACCCTTGGAATATTTTCAAGAGTTGTTTTCTTATATTCATTTTTTTTTCTCCAAGTTGTTTATGTTTTTCTTTTTCTCGAGTTGCCAGCCATCATCTTGAGAGTCTAGATTTTCTACTTGAAATATGCAGCGTATGAAATGTGAAAACAGGACATGTCATATTGCATCCTAATTAGAAATGCTGAGTCCTGGAGAAAAACAACCTATGCGTGAGCCTTTGTTGGAATTTTGAAATTAATTTAGACTGATTTTACCCCTTGTGCTCCCTCTCCATTAATATTCCAGCAAAGGAATTTAGTGGCAGGTATAAGTGCTTAAACAGCTAAGTTTAAGTGAACATTGAGGCTTACACAAAGAAAATTTGAAACTTATAATGACAGCCTCTAATTTTTTTTTTTCCTGGTGATGAGTGTGGGGCATCATGGTAGAGCCTTTGAGTCTGCAGGTGACAGCCCAGTTTTCAAGAAGCGAGATCTCACACCAGGGGCCGAGCAGGCAGCCACCTTTCACAGAAGTGTGGAGTTTCTAGCCCTGCATATTCTGTTTTGCAGAAGTCTTAGCGTAAACAAACTGCTCCTGCCTTAAAATGCAGAATGAACACAGGTCCCGTTTAGGTCAAGAGAAGCTTTACCTCTGACACATCAAGAAAATTGGGTCTGATGAAATCCTGACTAAGTTCATTTTCTTTATTAGGAATGGAACGAATCTGTAATTAGTTGATATATATTATGTTATATAATTCAAATAAGTATAGCACGCTTCTGAGACCCAGTGACAAGTGTAGTGATTCAGATTTCAATAAAAATATATTACCTGTAATTAGTCTACTTCATCATTGTTGGATGCATTAAAAATGTCCTCTATTTTAAAGAAAATTATTATTCATTGACTTTCAAAGGAAATCGAGCAGCAAACAGTATCTAGTGTGATTTGCCTCATAATTAATACACTTATTCACTGTGAAATACAGCTATATTGCCCATTATTTTAAAATAAAGCATAACACACTGAATTTTAAAGGCGTTGAGCTATTACCCAGAACAAAATACTTCTAGCAGATCAGAGTGACATTTAGCTTTAGCACTATAAGTACCTGCCCTAGGTAAATAAAGAAAACAATTTTTGAACAAAATTGAACATTTATTTGGCAGAAGAAAGTCATAAATACATTTCATAGCCAACAAGCCTCAAACTATTCTTACTGCACTTAGGTAAAGAGTATGGATGCATGAAGAAAATTCATCTCAAAAATATGCTTTCGGGCACAGAGAAATCTTGCCTCTTGTCTCAACCCAGTGTTCGCCCTCCTTTCCCAGTGGATTTTTTATTTTGTAATACCAGTGCAAAAAATTTTCAAGTTTATGCCTTATTGCTGTTGTTACTTTGCTTTTCGTTGGCTTGCCCTCCCTTTATTTTCTCCCCACTTGCTCTTTTTTTTCCCTGTTTCTGTTTCACAAGCTTTTACTAGACCACGGCTCCCTTCTCTGTCACTTTCCCTCCTTGGAAAATCTTTCCTCACCTTCATTCTCTGCAGGATTTAGTGGGGGCTCTGCTTTCTACTCATGGTCCCTGTGCCAGCGCCTCACCTGGGACCATGGCACTGCCATGGGGCTGAGGAGGGGACAGGGGAGGTTCCCAGCCACTGTCACCTGTGTCACGACCCCTTTTGCTCCTCCACCACCGCCTTTTACCACCTGTGTTTTCTTTGCCGCTAACTCCCAACCTTTTTTGTCTCCCCCCAGAACGCTGGGCTCACACACTCTCCAAAATCCTTCAGGCAGGGGCAGCGCTGATTTGGAGCTGCTCCTGCCATGGGCCTGACCTCAGGAGAGCACAGATCCTCCGCGTTGGGAACCAGCCCCTGCAGCTCTTTCTGTCTGCCATAATTATAGCTGTGAGGAACAACTGCGCCTGAGGAATTTTCTGCGAGGAATTTGTGGTGATTACTGGCACAAAGGTATGCCGAAGAAAATTTTTTTAAACGTTTTTTAACTATATGAGCTGGTTTGGGCCAAATTCAGGGAAACGTCCAAAAGGAACGTCTCCTCAAAGGAAGGCAGGTTATGGCCGCTCCTCCCCCACCCAGGTTCGGGAAAGAAATATTCCTCGGAGGAATGTGAAAGAGAGAATAAAAACTATTTATTTAACAAACACACAGGAAAAGAATAATAATGCTAAATAATGAAATCTCTCGCTGTGGAGAGAAAACCTGAAAGATTTGAGAGTCCTTCTGTGAGTGTGGTCTCTCTCCTCCTCGGAGCTGGGTCAGCGTGGGGCTCCCCTCCAGGCCGGGGGAAGGTCCCTGGTGAGGTTCTGATGTTCTGATGTTCTGAACCAGTCCAGAAGAGAAGAAAAAAAGAACCCAAAGTCCCAGAAAAACAAGGTTTAACTCTCCGCCTCTCCCTGAAGAAACGGAGCCGAAGAAGCTGGCTGGAAAGCAGGAAGGGTGCTTCCTCCACACTTCTCCCCACAGCAGAGAGACGCAGAGGAGTGGTGACCTTGGAGCACAGACTGCTTGGAAAAAGTTCGTCTGGCCTTTATTTTTCCTTCTCTTCCCTCTCTTGGGCTCAGTTTAAAGGCACAGAAAGGCACAGGAATCATATCCGGGCATAGAGCGATGATGGGGGATACACATCATAAAGTCACCCCAAAACACTATAGTATCTTCTCCAGTATTTTAAATGTCTGGAAGTCTACCAGCTTACACTCTCTATCACAACAAATTCCTGTTGCCCTCCATTTTTTTCCCGTGTGCACAGGGTAATGCCATTTTACGTAAAGAACTCCTCCAGTTACTTTAGATCTTGAAAATGTGCATTTAAAATGCATTTGGAATAAAGCAGGAGTTGCCGTTCTGTATCACAGTTAACAGGTTGAGGAAGGGAAAATGCAGAAGTAGGATTAAATTCTGCATTAGCAGTTGAATGCTGTGAGCTGCAGTTATCAGAGGCTGGAAAAAATCAGGCATTTGGTCTTTCCTTCCCTTTGAATTACTAAGCACCCATGGCTTCTCTCTCTTGTATTCTCTATGATAAAACCATAAAATACAGTTTTCTGAAAAATTACTAAAAAATAATAAGTTAAGCTTATACATTGCCTAGGCAGTACAATATATACTGGTATCAGCAGCTCTAACGTTTACAAATGCAATACTCTTGCATCCAGCACTGTAATGTGGTTGGCACTTGTGGAATAAAGCAGAATACACAACAGGAAAGAATTCCTGCCACAACATATTTCAGGCATTTTCCCATAGATTTCAAAATGGCAAGACTGCACATTTTGCAACTTTAAGTCGTTTGAGAAGAAAGAATTGTGACTGACTTTCCCATTTTCAAACTGACTAAAAATTAAGGTGCTTCCCATTCATTCTCTGGTCACTATAACTTTATTTGAATAATTGACCTTACCTGCTTTGAGCAGAGGTAGAAGGATGCAGGTCTCCAAGCAACTGAATTCCTTAATATCTGTAAATAAAAATAATAAAAATATTAAAATCCTCAGGGCCAGACAGCTTCTAGAAAAAAAAGATGTTATATTCAGGTGTTTCCATTCTCATGAGGCTGTCATTCTTATTCGTCCCAGGTCGATGGGACTGGAATTTCTTGCAATTGCTTGGTCACTTAATGATTGAGGTAATTTCAGGGCAGTTCTTAACAGAGAAATGGCCCCACAGAAGACCTCTGGCACCCCTGTCACATACTGACACAAGCAAGCTAAAGGGGAAAGTCACGGCCACTGATTGTCCTCCAGCAGTGCTACAAAAGAGGACTGGACACTTCAGAGGTACTGATTCAGCTCTGCGGAGGAGAAACAGCTGCAAAAACTCTGTGGCTCTGGATTAATTTCTGACTGAAACGAGCGATGCCAACCTCCCTTAATCTGTGCATTACTACCTGGGCAAGGCAGGCTCAGCAGGGCAAAATGCACCATCCCTCTCGATTTAGCAGCAAACAGCCATTCCACTTTGCTCTGCCCGCTGCCAACACAGGTATTTTTAATCTGCAATTTATTTCTGCCTGTCAAAGGTGAAAAGCATTAAGCAATTAATTATTTGAAGTGATTTAAGAGACAGCTGGAAGCCAGGGGGACTTCAAAAAGTAGCCGATTATTATTAATTCATGTGGTATTCATTAGTGTGTCGTTAATGATGCTGCTTTCATTGATATTTGATATAGAATGCAACACTACTGGAATTTCTCTGCAATTTAACATCTGCTTAAGAATATTTCCTGAAATCTGAGAGTAGTGCAGACAAATTCAAGCTAACATTTAACACTTTATGCAATGTCAGGGGTATTCTGCACTGGGGTACTTCTCCTCGGAGCACACGGACAAACCCAGTCTCCAGCTATGACCTGTCAAAAGGCTTCCCTACCCTGTCCAAACAAAATATCAAATGCTGTATCACTAACTAAAGACTTTGCCCATAAAACTTAGATCAGGAAACACCCTTCTGTTCCAGCCCATAAAACTTGTGGATGCTGACATCTAACATGGCAACAAATTCCCTGGGCAAGCAAATGGTGATCCCAAGAGAATCTTTCAGCTGCAGATGTCTACAATAAAGGTACTATTACCTTCCTGCACTATACCCTGTCAGCACTAACTTTGCATCTCAGGCTTTTGTAAGATATTTATGCATCCACTACGTTTTGGAGCCTTTTAAAAATTCACTCTTCACAGTCCCACAGGCATATATTTACTGTATAATCTACATTCCCCTTCCCACTGACATATTCTGTTCAATGACGTTAAAGTTCACATGCTCACTAATAGAAACCAGATTTTTTAATCTAAAGACCATGAATATATAGTACAATTCCTGGCAGAGTCTTAAACATTAAAGAAATACAGCTCTGTTTTAAAATGAAGAAGCTCCAAAGATAATTTCCTGCTCTTAGGTCTGATCCTGTGAAAGACACCACATCCACACAAGTATCACTCGAGGGCTCTCAGTTCCTCCCAGTATCAGGTTATTATTGATTTGCTCAAACAGAGGGCTCTGCAGGCAGCACCCACACGATGCCCATGGAGAGTAGCTGTTGTCCACAAAGCCTGCCTCACCACAGGACTTCCCAGACCACCTGACTCCCTAGCTGACCTTTCAGCTTTTCCATCATTGCACAAAGGCTCTGTGGCTGGGCTTGTCTATTTTAATCCTTGATCCTCCAGCTTAGCTCCAAAGGAGAGTTATTAGGCACTGATAAACAAACACATCATTGCTGCTCCCATCATAGACCAGGCTCAGCGGTGCCCCTGAAGACAGACCATCAGATCAAAAGATGGATAAAGAGCTCCTGCATGACAAAGGATGTGCTGCTACACGTTGTGGTGAAGTTCACAGTTTGAAATGCACAGGAGCTTTATTTTTCCTGGAAAGGAGACAAAAGTTGAATAAAAGAAAAAACATCTAAGAGACAGTGGTGCATTACGGCAGAGTGGGATCATCTGAAAATAATAAGTCTCTTAATTTTCAAAGATCCTAAATAAGCTCCAAAATGCTCCCCTAATGTAACTTGGACCTATCCTTGTCAAAGAAATTACAAAGATGTCTGCATACATCTCCCACACATCCTCACCAAAGTGAAAAAGCCTCTGCAGTCTCTCCACATTTCCCAACTGACCATGCAGAACAGAAGCATCCAAGTTCAGAGACCCCATTCCTGAAATATTTCTAGCTAATCAAAAACCTGGAGCTCCTGGGAATCACACAAGTACATTACCTGCCACTTTAAAATATTTGGACCAATTGAAACGTTCCCATTACCTGTCTGCCTTTATATCATCCACAGACCAAAAAGGAACTGGTTTAAATACATGGCAACATGCACCATTGTGAACTCCACCACATTTCTTCTGGAATGCATTAATAACCTCACCAGTCCAGCTGTGTGAAAGGCTTTCAGGATTTTTTTTTTGGGGGGGGGAGTGGGGGAGAAATAGCTGATTGATGATTAGTGAAATGACAGGATCAACAAAATATTTAACAAAATACATTTCAGGTCCAAAGTGGAGTTTCTGAGTTGGCAGTATTTTTAGAAGGAGATTTACCAAGCACGTATGTAAGTCTCACATTAAATTTAGCACGACCAAAAATGATTTATAGAAGTAAAATAATCTCTTTTTTGAATCTATTGTGTCTTTCAGGATACAAGTGTCTTCCATCTGAGAACCTGCTGGATGAACTTAGAAATAATAAGATCAAACATGTTTTTCTTCTTCGTGTTCCAAAAAGTTTTAACGAGAAAATAATTTTTCCAATTCCAATCATTAAGTGAAGCCTTAAGGATAGGATACAGGTGTACAAATCATCAGTAGTAGCATTCTTATTCAAACTTATTTTCCATGGTTTTCTCACAGATCACAGATTTGTACAAAGGGAGGTCCTGGTCCTCCTCCCAAAGGTCTTGCTTTTGAATTTCAACTCGGACAAAACAAAGCAGTGGGGGGAAGAAAGCAGTGAAATGGGAGCAGAAAGAAGACAGGCAGCAAGTGTAGTAGAGATAAGAATAGATGGTCACAGGCTAACGTGGTCCATAATTTAATGGCTTTCTTGAAATGCTGAATTAATTCCTTTTAGGGGCTGATCAAGTACCTGCATAATAACTTTCTGTGACGTTGGAAGTGACAAGCACCTTAAAATATGTATGGAATATTAGAAGAATGAAGAAAAAGTGAAAAAATGTGAGTCTGATTATTATGCCCCAGTAGTTTTTCTTTTATTTCAAGTAGACTGTATCTGACTGAATTCTTACTGTCTGAAGGCAAAAGGAATAGTCCCACCCTGACCACATTTCACTTTTAGTACCACTAGATCTGGGTAGCCTAAATCTGAAGGCTTCACAAACATTTCAGATTGTACATATTACCTGTGGTACAGTTCATAAAGCACAAAAATCACTGCTGGTGTGCTAAAGTACTCCAGATTTTTTTCCATGACACAAATACGGTGCACTACTTAACCAAGATTAAGGAGCATGTAGTTAAGTGTTCACTCATCAGGCTTGCTGTTCCAAATGCTTGCCTTACTTACACAAAGTTGGTTTTTTTTGGCTCTTTGAAATAGTTAATATTTGATAGCTTCCTCCCATGAATAAATCACTGTGCTGTAGTTATAAAATGGTATGCTACAAAATCTAACTCTGAAGGCAGATGAGGACCTACAAAATTCTGCCCAGCAGATTATAAGGCTTTAAAAGATAAAGCATCAATCAAATCTGGATCAGTCCTTCAGACATAGTTTAAGTCATGCCTGCTGCCCCTATATTCCCTCTTAAAATACCCTGC
This sequence comes from Falcunculus frontatus, assembly GCA_013398115.1. Classification (NCBI taxonomy): domain Eukaryota; kingdom Metazoa; phylum Chordata; class Aves; order Passeriformes; genus Falcunculus; species Falcunculus frontatus. Next base: position 272,658 of record VZRV01004309.1, on the reverse strand, counting down.
ACAACAAAAGGGCACACAGTTTGGCAAGTGCTCAGAAATGGCATGGTGAGTGCTCTAGGAACGGCCAAAGGAAATTTTTTAGTCCTTAGGGTGTAGCCCAAATTATGAAGTGGGATCTCAGTCTGATTGAAGACCTGAGAGTATGTCTGTGTGCGGGTTTATATTTGTTTTTTGGATGAGAGAGCCTGACATGCTTCAAAATATTGGAACACATGCTTAAGTAATGCAGAATAGAAACCTCAATAGTTCTGTAGTTGCATTGTCTCTATATGAACTGGCACTGCCTTTGAAAATCACCTCTCACCCCTCTGTATTGCACTGTCATGGTTTGGTCTTTCACCCTCATTACTCTTCTGTTTTCTTTGGGATATCTTTCTGAGATCTTTATATAGTCCCAAAGAATATTAATGTAGTATACAGTTACCTGTAAAAACTGCAGACCATCCTACTTCATTCCCAGAATAGCAAAACAGAAGCAAGCCCAACTTGTATCAAAGGTTCATAGGCTGGAAATTTGGAAAAATAAAATGCTTGTTGTTTTATCTCACGGAATTATCTTTCCAGAAACATTGTTTGGCAACTTGAGTACTCTTAAGTTCGTTATTATTTGCTGTTTTATCACAAATTAGCATGGTGGGATGCTCAACAGGTACCTGCACAGAGAGGGAGTTAGGATTTCATATAATTAACTATATAAATATAAATATAAATATATAAATAAATAGAAGTATATAAAGTATGGGCATCCACCTGCTCCAGTGTGAGGTCCTGCATGAGCTGCAGGTGGACCTCTGCTCCACTGTGGCCCCCCATGGGCTGCAGTGACACAGCTGCCACATCGTGCTCTGCACCATGGGCTACAGGGTCTGCTGCACCAGGGCATGTACAAATTCCACCTAAAGCTTTCCAAATATGTGAAATGCTTAATAGCAGAAACTCTTAATTAGGAGACAAATATTTACTTTACCCTCAGAAGTGGATTTGCTCCTCTGTGACCTGGCAAGTCTTTCTTTAATGTGTAAAGCACAGGAGGGATTACTTTGTGAACTGCACGCACTGAGTGTTTTTTCTCTTTACCCCCACCATGACCCTGCTCTCCCCTTACAGTGGAATATATTTCTTTGTTCAAATTCAAGATTAAGAATGGGATTTCACGCCAGTACAATAACAAATAAGTCCAGAGTATCAATGGAGTTATGTTGGAGTGCAGAGGTAAAATCAAAATCTGTCCTATTTTCTGAATCCATATGTATTATCATTTATCTTGTCTTTGCTTGGAGTAATCAGGTTGTCAGTGGGTACATTATTGTAAAGCAGATGGGTAATAAAACTGTCCACAGCGTCCCTCCAGAATTTCATATTTGCTTTTGGAAAAGGAAATTCTTTAACCTGCCACTTCAAGCTTGGGAGAAAAGCTCTTTCTCAGTTTCAAGTATACAGGATCATATTTACCACCCGGGACTTTTCAGTTCCAGTGTTGTCACAGAGTTATGGGTGGGAGGAATGCTAGTGGTGGAGTTTCATCTAAAAAAAAAATGGACCTAACTCTGTTGATGGATGAATTTTAAACTTTTAACTTTCAGTTCTGGTTTTATATTGCCTAAGAGGGAATACTGTTTTGAAGATAATACAAATCTTCCTGCCCTTAGTCCTTTAGGCTCCCATCCTTCATACTCATAGCCATGCATGCTGCAGCATTGCAGTCTTATGAAAGAAGTACTAATGGAAAACTTTCCCACCTCCCCATTTATTGTAATTTTAACAAGAAAAATAACCAACATCAAGTAACAAGTGAAGAGGTGAGAGGAAAAGGCCTCAAGCTGCACCAGGGGAGGTTTACATTGGCTATTAGGAAAAATTGCTTTGCTGAAAGGGTTGTCACTGAAACAGGTTTCCCAGGGCAGTGGTGGAATCGCTGTGCCTGGAGGTATTTGAAAAATGTGGATGTGGCACTTAGGGACAGGTTTAGTGGTGGACTTGTCAGTGCTGGGTGAACAGTTGGACTCAATGATCTTAAGGATCTTTTCCAACCAAAATGATTCTATACTTCTATGATCAAATTTTACCAAGATTTGCATTTTTCCCTCCGCATGTTATTGAGGCTTCCTTCATTTTTTGCAAAGCAGGCCTCAAGCTCCTTGCCCCAGCTTGAGGGTGATGGCAAGCCTGGGAGATGAATTAGCCACCATGAAGGAGCCAGTGCCAGGATCCTTCAGGTACATGAAGGCCCTGGCAAACCAAACACCTGCAATAAGGAGTGGCTCTTGACAAACTTGTTCATGCTCTTAAGGGAAGAGAAGAAATATCTTTTTACCCTTGAGCTTGGGCAGAAGGGAAGTAAGTAACCTCTCCTAGAGGGCAAGTGGCCCTGGGGAGCTGCTCCAGTAGCTTGGGAAGAAGATGATACTGGCATCGAGCTTAGGTTGTTTGCTATGGCATTTACAAAATCTCACGGCAAATGTTAGTGGAGTGCTGACTTTGCTGTAAAGCCCTTGGCTGCTTGGTCTCACAAACAGTCTAAATGGTCTGGGATTTATTACAAGACACATATTTATTAAACAAACAGGATAAAGACGTGTGTGTCTTGCTTTCATTGGAATTACTAGGAATTTCCATGAAAGCATTTCTGGTTTAGTGTATGCCTCCTGTTTAGCAGTTCTTAGTGACACTATAAATGTGTGATATACACAGGTCTGCATAACATGCTAGAAAACTCCACAGCCTTTGGAGCACTCTTTCAACACTTTCTGCAACCATGTATTTTCAGAATATTTCCAATGCATTCTAAACAAAAAACACCTACTCCTTACCTGAGTAGTAGTCAAAATTTAATGTATTATGGACAAATCCTTAGCTATAACAACTGACCATTCCCATCCACAAAAATAGAATAATGATAATTGACAACAGCTTAAGGTGATACAATGAATTTTGGATCTATCCCTGAATTTTAAGTGTAGACAATAGAAGTGGTTTTACAATAAATTTTGAATGTCATCTATATGTAGGACTCTCAAAATATACCAGAAGTTTTGGAATGGGATGAACACATAAGAATAATTTTATTTGAGAGCTACTGATTGAGAAACTGGCTGTTATTTGCCTGACTATTTATACAGAGCTTGAAGGGGAAGTGAATTTACTTTTGGATAGCTGAAACACCTCTGCAAACACTTCCCCTGAAAAATACTGGTTTAATTTTGTAAGAAAAGCAATTTCACCTTTTTCATTACCCAAACCTGTATAGATGGGTTAGGGATACTCAAAGTACAAAGTCACCATCCTGATCTTCCCTAGACCAGGCAAATTAGAACAGATCCGTGTCACTACTGGAACGGATGTTTACAGCAACTGAACCTTCAGATGCAGGCAGACCAGGATCACTCTGAGATTTTGTAAGGCAGTCAAAGGTACTGCTGTTGCTTTGAGACCTCTTTGGCTCGTTTATAATCTCTCTAAGCTGTTTCAGCAGTCATACCTCATCAAATCAAGTAATTCCTTGCTTTCAAAGCATTCCTGGATACTTTGGAGGAAATTTTTTAAAATTTTCACCCTATTCTTTGGTGCCTTATGCAGTGTATTTCCTGGGAGCATGTTCCAGACAGCTGATAAGCTTGCCAGGTAGGATTCTGGAGAATTTGATAATTTCCATTGACTTGTACCAAGAATTCTGAAGTTCAAAGAGGCAATATAATTCATCTGCTAACACTGCATCTGTGCGTAGTAACAGGATATTTTATAGAACACAAAGAGATGAACAGGTCAGGCAGATTTAGGCCAATGAAAACCAAATTGTTCTAGTAAGTGCTCTGTTTTTGCCTAAAGGTTTATCTCTTGGATAACAAATTCAGACTTTCAGCGGTTCTCACGATTCTGTGTGAGATACTTTTTTGTCATTTGTGATAAATTTAATTGGTTTAGTTTCTTTATTTTTAGTTTGATTACATTGTTCAAAAAGTTAATCCCTGCCTGACTACTGTCTGGAATAATTGAATGTTTCTTAGATGAATCTCTGTTTTTCTTAATTCCATCAGTAGGAAAACTATTTGTTTCCATTCGGCCCTTCCCGAGGCAGAAAACCTCATAAACCCAGATAACCAATCATTGACAAACAGCAAATATTAAATAAATACTTAGTCAGTTGCCTTATCACAGTAATTCCTTAATAGTGATGATATTTCCTATTACTTTAGTGAATCATATAATTGTTTAATAACATGGGATTTATCCCTTGTTCATTATCCCTTATTTATGTACTATGAATTTTGTACTACTCAAGAAAATGCTTTCACTGAAAAGTGATGAGTCTGTCTGGGCCAGAAAGGATATGAAAATATAATTTCCTGAGCCCCGGTCCAGTCAAACACAGCTGAAGTGGCTGCAGGGGAACAAAGCTGAGGGGGAGATATCTGATACCATGGGAGAAAGTGGAGCAGTCCAAAGGTGATGAACTCCATGGAGCTAATGAGGATGAGCTCAGGAGCACCAAACAAAGGCATCTGAATGGCAATGGCATTGCCTGAAGGGAGGTCTGGAGCAGAGAGAGAGGCTTAGGAAAAAGAGAGAGAAACCTGGGGTGCAAATTAGATGGGATAAAAAGTGTGTTTTATGCCTGTGATGAGGGAAGATGGGAAAGACACAGCTGGCTGTGGGCCTGATCACAGACTGAGGCCATCAGCTGGCAAAGGTGTGGGGAAATGCCTGTGAGACAAGCGACAGAGTCGCTCTTGGGACAAATGATTAGGTCAAATGTAACTACAAACACCTACCATGACCTGCTTTCCTGCCTGCTCCTTCCTGTCAGAAATTTAAATATGGGCCATGAGGCACTCAGCGTTGTTGAGAAATGGATGAAAACAGAAATGTCTATTTTTCCAATCAACTCTTTGCTTGTTTTGTGTGGATTTCCTAGTATATTATTAATAATAAATTTCTTTGAGATAAAAGTTATTTAAAACTTAAGAAAAGCCCTGCAAACTGCAAGGCTCGAAATTTACACAAGGTAATCCTTTCTTTTCAGACTCAGAAAAAGCCGGAAAAAGATATTTCAGATAGTTTGAAAGATGATGGGGAATAGGTATAGAAATACAGGAGTCACACAATTCTTCAGGGCAATTTTCCTGCTTTCCTCCTCACTGGCAAGAGGAGGGTCTTCACTCCTGACTGAAGCATTTCAAAATGGATTTTTACCAAGGGGGAGAGGACAAAGAGCTCCCTGGCATGTACTCAGCAGGTAAGATTTAAATGGCTCTGAGCCTCCGAGTCCTGTAAGCAATTCTCATCCTTTTGACTTTTCACAGCCTTGAATTCTCAGTTTTAGCCTGCTGCCCGGGGGCTCCAGACTGGGAAATCTTGGAGGGAATTGTGATCTGGTTGCACTGTCCCATTTTGTCTTTTGTGATCAGATATGACAATAATTCAGAAGAAAATACATCGGGATTTCCCCTCTATTCAGCCACAGCAAATCCTGATGTCAGGTAAAGCCTACATAACAATAGCACAGAAATATCCACTATGGTTTCTATTGCCTGACTTCAAGTAGAAAAAAAAACCATTTCTCCCAAATCTTTTTTATTCTCAGTTTACAGTCATTTGCAGCTTAGTTATTCATGCTAGGCTAGACTGAATTATTTACCTTTTTCCAGGAGTTCCTCTTTTTTTTTTTTTTTTATTAGTCTCACCTGAAATAATTAGAAAATAGCATAGGAGAATTGTAAAAACAGTATTTAAAATTAGGTGAATTGAATTTATGCCTTGTTCTAGAATAGTATGTATTATTGTAACGTGCAATTATATCGGTAAAAAAAGACCTCAACTCCCCCCAGGTTACAGATTGATTTCATGGTTGTTTTGTAAGCTATTGCTCTGCTTCCTGGGGTATCTCTCAGGCTCCCTTCAGCAAGGAACCAATTATAAACTACACATTCAGATAGATGAAAGGTATTATAGCAAGCTTAACTTTGCTGCTATTGAGTGAATAACGATTTATAATTATTCCTTTTATGATGTTGAAGTTAGCTGGGCATGTGCCTACCAACCCATTTCCTTTTGTTCCTGGAGGTGTTGCTTTTAAGCAGCGGTGGTTCCAGACATCTCTCAGGCACAGATTTAAATGAGAGCTGTGAGCACACCTTTGCTGGTCACTGCTCTCATCTACAGATTTTAACATGTGATTTAGAGTCTGTTGTACCCGATTTATTGCCTGAGTTTAAGTGAAATCATCAACACAGAGACACTCATAAGTTACTCTCTATTCCTTGCTGGGGCACTCAATTGAGAACAAAGAACAAAGACAAGGAAAGAAGTGTAAAAGTGAGGAATGTTTAGAAATAAACTAAAAAGGCATGGCCATAAAAGTTACTCATTATCTTCCTTTTTTTTTTTTTTTTTTACATTAATGGAACACTTCACTGTTTAAAAGACAGGTCCCCAGCAGATGTGAAGCAGCATTGCCTTTTATCTCCAGAACATCACCAGGTCGATTGCAAGTGATGGGAAATAAAAGGTAAATGAGCACAAATAAATATGCAGATACAGGCAGAACTTTGGTGAGCTTTAGCAAAGGCTTCTCCCTGATCTCTGGTTTTTCTTGTTTCACCCCTTCCCTATATTCTGTGAATCATTGTCAGATTTCTCTCTAAAGTCCTTTAATCTCTCTTGTCAGCAGTAATTTCTGCAATTGTCAGAGACTTGTTACTCCTTTCTTACTTCTGCTCTTGGTGTTTCTCAAAACCTGGCTCCACATGTCTGCTTTTCTGCTGGATACACGTTAGTTTTGGTCCCTGCAGTAGGAAGGTTTTGCCACAGGACACATGACCTGGCCTCACTAAGGATTCACCTATTTTATCTCTTTTCTTGCTTCCTTTAACAATGAGTGGAGAAAAATGAACAAAACAGCCACAGATGGGCAAGATGATACTTTCAGGAAAATGCTGATATAATTGCACAGAGATTTCACACTGAAAACACTTGACTTTGTGCAGTTTTCAACTACTGCTACTAATACAAAGTGAAACTGATTTCTTTGGGGGAAAAAAGGGCATAACTTGATTAAGCAAAAGCAGATTTTAATGTTAAAGTCAGGATTATTAGTCCTTGCTCTGGAATCCTGGCTCCAGTCTGAGTTCAGTTGCTTCCTCCTGAAAGTCTTTTTAAAGATGAGAAGATATCTAAGAAAAGTTCCTCTCATGAGAGACAGTACCCTAAAATTATGCTGAATTTTCAAAGTATACTCCACATGGTGGAAATAACGGAGAAAAAAACCATAGTGATGAAAAGAAAGGAAGAATATTCCTAAAAAACCTTTCATTCAAGAAATTAAGATTATTCTAGAGAGGAGGAAAGTACTGTCACCTTACTTATTAAGAAACGAGGCAGAGAGGTGAGCAACACCCTCTCTTCACAGGAGCCAACACTATTGAGAGGAATATAGGACTTGTCTTTACAAACAAGCTCTGGGCCTGCTGGTGGACAAGGCTAAGCACCATGAGATAAGGAAAACAACGGGAGGAATTCCATTGATTGATGAATTAAAGAGATATGTATCTTCAAACATACCAAAAGTCGGCCCACAAGGCAGAGGGGGTTTTACAGTAGAAGAGAATTTTTAGGCATTCCGGGAAGTCTGTACCTCTTGAGTACCTCAGCCAATGGGGAAAGAGAGAGGGAAATGCGGATCCGGGAAAGAGGGAAAATAGGATAAAAAGGAGGCTGCGACCTCCAAAAATCTGAGAGACCCCAGGGGAATGCCCCATGGCCTCTCCCTTTATTCGAATAAAGTAAAGGGACTCCTCTGTCTCCTTGTTGGACATAAACCTCTGGTGTTGGTGGATTAATTTTCCTGACACTGTGAAAGAGCTCTGGAGTGTGAAAGGCAGAGTGTGCTGCTGGAGCCACGACTGCATTTCCATGCTGGGAGCAGCAAACCCCTCTCTGAGGCGAGGGTGAGCTAATAGTGTGTGAGCAGGAAAAGCCCAGGTGACTCTGAGTGGATGTGACTGCTCCTCTGTGCACTCCTGTTAAAACGCCAGTTGTTTGTTTTGACTGCGCTTTCTTATTTCAAACAAAGGATATCAACAGCTTTAGATTCCGAAGCTTCGCCTTGCTCTGCGAACAAATAAATTGTACTACACTTAGCACATTGAAAATTCATAGAATTGGCGAAGGCACAGGCTTAAGGCATGCTTGCCATTACTCAGTGCATGTTTATACAAGTTCTCTCAGCCTGGTTATAGCCGCTGGCTGCACTCAGGTCAACAGCATCACGTAATAATGTTGAACTGTATTAACTGCATAAATAAGAGATTTTAACGTGGGGCTCCATTTGAAGAAGGGGTCAGCAACGTTAAGCTAAGGGCAAAATTATTCTCAGACCTTCCCAGCACATCTACATTTCTATAATCCAGCTTCCTAATGTACTAAGAAAAAACCAGAAGTGCTGTGCTGATATGAGAAAACTAATGAACAATTCTACCTTGAAAATAGATCTGATTAATTTTTTCCTTCCCAGAGAAAACAACATCTTTTCTTTTTGAGACAAAACTGAATTTCAACTCATGTTTTTTGTTCTAAATCCATTCTTCTGTGCTGATAATATTGTATGCATTATTAATTCTGAGTGAGATACCCCAGGCAGTCTAGAATGACATGAAATAACAGCTGTGAAGTTATAACCGAATTATAGCTGTTCTAAGACAAATGTCCAACTATTTTTATTCATCCCACCAAGAATGCTGATTTAGAAGTAAGGCCCTTTTAAGGCCCTTGAAATGCCTTTAAGTGCAACTCTTTAAAGCCACATTTTTCTCTACTGAGAAACTTTCTGATTTCAAAGTGGAACATGGCACATCTTTATTCATTGCCTAGTGGTTTCAAGAAAGAAATAATAATTGATAATATTACCTCAAATATTGTGTGCACAGTCAGCCTGAGAATTTCTATCCAAATAATTCATAATATAAAACACTATGGAGATGATGGAAAAGAAGAAATGCTCCTAAAATCAGAATCACTGAGAATAATGTCATGATTCTAACTAAGCTGAAATAAATTGACTCCACCAACTTCACCTCAAAGCCTTCTTCAAAAGACAAATTTTTTCTTTTTGTTGAGAAAAATAGTGACACAACTAAAAATCTGATGAGATTCTTCAATTCAGTACTGACTCTGATTACAATCAGTCTTTGATTGCAGAACTCAATTGCTTACACTAAGGTGATATACAGGAATAGTAAGCAACACTTTGTGGTCCATATCCTATTCATACACCATTATTTTAACATTAAAGTAGGTTGCTTGGATTTAAAATACTGGGAAAACAGTCCCAGTTCTCTCTCTCTCTCTCATTCTTCTTTGTCAGTGTTTAACCTCCCTGAAACCAAATCTAGTGTGTCAGTGAACTACATAGAAGAGATCCTTGCCTTGATTTTGCTCTCTGGAGACAGAGCAACATGTTCCTTACATTTTTTGAAAATACTTCTTCAGCAGGGTGAGCATGGTCTGAGGAATCACTCGACTGTACGAGGCTGACTCACATGTCCCTGGAGAGCCCCTCAGAAGGAAGGAAAGAGACAGGTGTTTTCCATCTTCAGTGAGTATTAGCTTAACACTTTCCCATTCACAGGCTGCAAGCTGCAGCCTTTCCTTACCTCCTCGTATTCTGGGCAGGAATTTTAGCAGGCAGATGTAGCAGCCTGTTAGTTTGCATTACTGTACTTCAACTCTTTGACCTTTCTCCACCCTGCAGTCCCAGGCTCTGAGCTGTGCTCCTGGCACAGGATGGATTCTTCACGAGGGATGAGCTGGGTGAGTGAGAAATATGTTTGGCTTTGCCAAAGCCACATATCATCTGTGGCTGTGAGACAGGAATGGATGTGAAGTTTCATTTAGTAGTGCTGCTGAAACTGAGAAACAGCAAGATCTTTTACTCTTGTATTAAGGGATTGTATGGAAAAAAGTACAAAGTATGCAAGTAATTCCCTTTCCCTAGGGGGTGGGACGTCATTAACAGCTATTTCCAAGTCTGTAATAAAGCTGTTTATGTTCACCCTCTGGCTAGCACTGTTCTGGAGCTGCCCCTCAATCCCTCACCACTAGACATTATCCAATGCTTTAATGAATGATGCTCTCACACCTAGGAAGGTAAGGTATCATGGGCAAGGCACAGGTTGTTACAGTTCATACCAAATTGAGTTAAAAGAGACCTCTGAAAACATATTTTATCTTTACAACTGAGCACAATCTGCTGAAGCAAGGGATAGCCTTTTAACAGGTATTAACGTGCTAATCTGCTATTGAAATTACACCCACAGTCTCTTCAGAAATTATGACCTCTTGCTTGTATTAGAATATATATCTGCTGACAATATAAAACATGTTTAATGATGGGGTATAAAAACTTCTTGATTTTCAAGAGGTATAAACAGGACTCAAGATTATTTACACTTTAACGGGCATAATTTTGTACTGGAGTTAATAGCAGGTTAAAGTGGCATTAGTTAACCACCTATTTCTCTAACTTGCTCACACAGAAAAATACATGGTCAAATTTTACAAATATGCAATGGTTAATATTAAATTACAGCCCTTTGAAAAATTCTGGTCCAAACCCAGAATTTTTACTAATAGTAAAAATTTTACTAATAGTAATTCAGTAATTCACAAAGCTATACACTCTCAAACCACTAATTCGTTTTATAGATCAAGCATAAATAAGGTTTCTCAACCAGGACTTTAAATATCAGACTGGAGACACACTTTAAAAGGTCAGAAAATAACTCTCCTAACAGCACTGATCATGTTTGGGAAGGCAGATTATTTCCCCTCTCCAATGACCAAGAAATAGTTTCATGGTAATTTACAGTGTTTCAGGAGGATAGGAAGTAAGGGGAACCCAAAGGAAAAATTACACCCCCTGTGCCCTGCTGGTCATCAGCTCCATAAAGAGGGGACACTGGCTAAAAAGAAGAGAGCTGAATGTGTGGCAGCTACTTAATGCAGAAGGATGAACTTTGCAATTCCTTGCTGTCCCTTTCCATGGCATTAATCACTTGACTTTGTGGGAATACCATCCCTGGGATTGCTGAGGGTAAGGACATTAGGGAAAGTTTGCTAAATAACAAGACACTTTTGGACTGAACTCTGAAAATACTTCCACATCCATGAACAATTTTTTGAAGTTTGAAACAATACCCCCAAATTCAGACTTTTTAGGTATTTTTGCAGAATTCAGAGGAATATGATTGCTGAAGCAAATATTGGATACAGAACAATTTATTTCCTTTATAGTTTCTTGAAAAGAAGTGAACAGCGAGTTTATTGAGGTCACAGAAGTTTTTTGATAAAGTTGAACCATATTATGAAGCTTGACAAGGTTTTGGTATTGTATTGTGGACCTAGGTAATAACTACTAAAGTTCTTCGTATCTCAAGAAGAGGAAAATGCAGGCTGACACTTCTACACAGATAAATCATAATTACAGCTCACATCAATCAAAATTAGAAAAGAGAAGTGGGAAACAGTACAAAACATTCAGGCAAACTAATCAGTGGCATAACAGGAAAATTAGATAGCAGTGAAATTTATGCATGTATTTATTTGCAAAGGATAATAAAGAAATAGAAAATTAATTTAGACTAAGTTTAACTATAAATATGGCGTTTATCTACAAACAATGTTAAGTTACTTTTTAATATTTTTTGTGGAAATTATGTGTAAGATTATTCAAATGCACGGGAGTTTTCAGCTTTGGACACAGATTTACTTAGGCTGCCCAAAGACATTGAAAATTCTGGGTAGAGGAAGCAAAAACGTTATTTTCTCTGGAAGATGGAAAATGCTGAGTTTTGAAAACTTCTTTAGTTTCATGCAGTCTCTGTTCCCTGCCAACACCACCTTGCCATGTCCTCATGCCCCCCAAAACCCACACAACAAATAATACACTCAGCAAGACAACCCTGTCTCTCCAAGCTTTATCTCCAGGGTTGATCTTGTGTTGGCCATGTAGAAATGACGATTTTGGCCTGCAACGTGTATCCTGTGCCTCCAGTTTGCCTGACAGACATCAGTTTCCCAAGCTCAGCAAACTCCGAATCAAGCTCAATTCCAACAAAGAATTTTTTAAATTGCCTCTTAATTACTGTAGTTATGCTAAGAATAAAGAAGAGCAGCAAAACATCACTGCTAATGAAAAGTCATCGAACTAGCAAGACAGATAGATGCTTTTAATTCAACGACTTGTGATGCCAGAAGATTTTCTCATCTAGGCATCTGGGAATTAAAAACTTACTGAGCGTAATTAAAGTGTTTTGTCTGCCCTAACCTATAAAAGGTTTATCCACAATGCCAGTTGTCATCTAATGAGAAAGGATATCTGCCAAAGAGAACAGTCGTCTATTTTTCTCCCGTACCTCCACGAAGATGATCATCACAAGTACTTGGAACAAACGCAAATAATCAACCTCCTATTATTCTAATTGTTTGTATAAAAGGGTTGCAGTTAAAGACTCATGATATAAATCAGCAGTCTATTTATGCTGTTAGTTATCAGGTGTGCAATTACGCACATTTATTCCCTTGAGTAATTGACCTTAGCCTTAAGTGGATGCCCACTCCATCATGTTTACTCTGCTATTCTTTCTCATCCTCCAAACAAAATAACAGATCTATAAATCAGAGACATTAAAATAGCTCCAGAAAGACGCCAGGCTGTTTTTCAGCCTTCCTGCTCTCCAGACTGCCCAGTTACAGACTGCAGGGTGACGCTTCAAGGGCTACTTCTTTTACTCCGTTTTGTCTTTGCTGTGCCACCTTTTTTAATTGTCTTGGATGGGTGATTTTTAGGATTACCTGGCCAAGTCCCAGATGCAGTTTGTACAACAAGAGATGTAATAGACCTGTTGTGATTATCTAAACCAAGAGAACTTTATGATACACAGGCAGGTTAGCTTTTATACAGCTAAAGTGTCAGGATAGGCTCACACGTAATTTTACCAACCATTTAAATGTGAAGGACAGGGTTTGAGCAAGTAAGAAAGAATTCAAGCTGCTTTTTTAACCTAACTTTCATGAGGAATTGAAACTAGAATCCTGTTATAATAACTCTATTTTCCTCATTTATGTAATATTTATATAAACCTTTTTTTATGACATCAGCTTGGGAATCCTATTTTCTGATATTCTCTACACACCAGATGACTTTTTTTACAAACTCCTGCTTCCTACCAGTGGTAAAACACTAGCTTTTTGGTTTCTATTGCATCTATTGAATTATTCTCTTGAGAAAAACCACATAAGTAAGAATAAAGAAGAAGAATGAAGCATATTCAGCAGATGTGAGATGAGTCTATCCAGGTTGAAAAGATTCACTTCAAAGCCTTAAAAAAAAGTAAAATCTGCCCCGTAAGCTAGTGAAGCCTGACCTTAGAAAACCGATCTTAGCTTAGGAAACATTTAAAAAGGAAATGAGAAAAAAAAAAGAAAAAGAAAGTGCCAGAACTTTTCAAGACCTCGTTTCCCATCTTAAGCAGAAGCCCCCAAATGAAACAGACTTGTCTATTTTCCATTCTGTCAGAAGTTACCCCTCCTAAATCAAAGGTTTCTTTCCTACTCAGAGCTGTTCTTCCCAAGGATCTACATTACAAGAGCCACCAAATTCTGCAATTCACTTTCTTGGGCAATGCTCTTTCAGTCTTTAGAGCAATTAGGTGCATCCCAAGCAGTTCCTTGCTCCATTTTCTGCTGGGGCTCGTAATCCCATCTATCAGCACCAACCACCTGCACCTGGAAAACGACAACCCTTGCTTCAGAAGTGGCCAGTCCTTGCTCTACTCTACTGCAACCAGACAAAAGGGTAACATCAGCAGGGCTGCCAAAGACCTGTTGATAATAAACAGTTGTATGCTTCCCACAGAGAGTCCATATGCTTTTGATCTGCCTGAGCCGAAGCTGCTCTGTGCTTTTCTTGCAGCTATTTTGCTTTGAGGGTACTAAGACTGTAAGAACGAAGTCATCTGTCAAACAAAGTCATGATGCAGGACTGTGTTTTATAGCTAATGTCTTCAGGAACAAGTAAACACAGCTGAAACCGAGTTAGACATCTAAATGTTACAAATGTAACACGTTGAGATTAAAACACATTAAAAAACCACCCAAAATCAAACACAACACTTAGGAGTCAAGTCCAAAGATGTAAACCATGCTGGGCTGGCTGTGGAGGGAGCCACACCTCATCTTCAGTGTTCAGTATTAATGGTACCTACGTGCACATCATCCTGCTCCTGAGTTCTGTGCAGAAGCACCTCGGTCCTAAAAGGTCATAGAGAAGCTCATATCCATCTCAGGTTTTACCACATCCAATTTGAAGATGCTTTTCTTTAAGGCTAAACCCTTGCAGGGGTCAGATCTCAGGGAATATTCCTGTATAAAGTTCCCGTATGAAAGTTTACCAAGCTTATTTTACAGAAAATATAAGCTCGTTTGGTTTTGTGTCACGAGGAGACAACTGAAAATTGCTGCTCTCATTTTGTTTTTGCAGTGCATCTAATAAGGTGCCTGTGGGACGTACATGTAATGATTTTATGGCATCAAACCAGATAGACTGTCTCTTAGTTACCTTGCAACTCCCTCTGAATGTCTATTTTTATATGTTATCGTGTATATTTTACATTTGTTATTAGTTACAGCATACATGTGATACTTTTATTTTATTATTCTTTAGTCCATGTGAAGATCATATAAGTAACTTCATCAACAGCTATAGTGACCATACCTACTATCTAATTTACTGGGTACTCCAGTGCTGCCATGTCAATCTTCCCATCATATAGCTAGGATTGATTTTAGCTTTTCTGAAATTTTTCTAGCTGAAGAACATTTTGTTTATTCCTTCAAATACTTCTTCTAAACCTGACCTCCTCAAGTCACTCCTTCTGCTTTGCATCACTTCCCAATTTAATACATTCAAATGCTTTGATTGTTATAAAAGTTTTGTCCTTCAGAAAGTCAGATAGGTTTGTTAATGTTGTTTTACAAAGTGGTGCCAAATCCCAAGGGTTCAAGCTTGACTTCTTCAAGGGACAAAGTAATGATGTTGAAAATGATTCCATTGTGTCATCTAAGTATTACCCTTATTAATCAATCCTCAAAGCATGTTAGGAATGCTAAAATCTGCTAATACTTATTCTTTAATTAACATTACTGAATTCATACATTGCTTTCAAACTAAAATAAATTCAAAGCTTCTCTAATATTGTGGGATTTTTTCTGTTTGAAAAAAGTGAGCTAAAAGTAATATTTGCAAATGCACATATTGCTTCATCAATGCTATTATCAATGTCTTTTAAAAGTAGGAGAGATACATGCCCTCTGTGTATGCCCTCTGATATAAGCATTTCCAGTGACATCTGAGGGCTCTAGGTAAATCTCTGGCCAGTCTGTAAACGTGCATTAATCAGAAATTAGCACAACTGATACATTCTAAAGAGGGGACACTGATGCTACCTAAACAAGGCAAAAGTCCAGCTCACAGTACAGGCTGTGTCCTTCCCAAGCAAACAACAATCGTATTTCATAACATCAGAAGTGAAGGCCTTTCCTACATCGTTGTCAGAAATTGATAGATCATTTCAGCTGGAGGGAAAAATAAATACAAAAGAAATAGCCTCAAATAGAAATCGGGAATATAAAATTTCAGTTCAAATGATTAATACTTGGCAAAATAATTAGCAAGTGAGTCATCATCTTATCATCAGGTGTGTCAGGTAGTCTTAATAGTAACCTGTCAAAACAGCAGTAGAAGATAAGTGAAAAATGGGATCATATTTAAGTTGTTCAGAGAGGGATACATTACAAAGTCATTGCAGTCATCCTAGGAGCAGGTGCTCGCAACTCCGAGATTTCAATATTCAGTTAAAAGAAAAGACTCCATATGGAAAGAAGCATTCCCTGTGGCACATGATAGCCACAAAAGGACAAGTATTTTAATCACACACAGAAGTAACATCAGATTTATTCTGGTTAAAGTACACTTTAAGAGATCTTGAAATTTCTCTCCGCACTTTCAGCGTCATTCCCAGATATACCTGAAACTGAGAATTTGAAGGTGTTCCTCTCCATTTCTCCTCACTGTCGAGGGTGAAAAAAGTCTCCCAGTACTTTGCAACTTCAAGAAAACAACATCCCCGTTACCACTGTGGAAAGTACCCCAAGACTCCTTTTTTTCAGGTAATTTAGGGATCTGAGAATCACAGACTGAAATGTTTCATGCAAAATCCTTTAGCCTCACAAATGCAACAATGCTCCTAAATCAGATTTCATCACAGGTCATTTTCTGTGGAATTTAGCTCTAGTAGAGGTGAATGCAATATTGGAATGAAAGTGGAAAGTGTTTTTTTAAAAAGGTCAGTCTGGAGGTAACACTTCCTTGTGTACCTGTGAACAGCTGTAATTAAGACTACTTTATTATGCAGCAATATAACTGTACCCACGTATGAGAGATCTCATCATCCCAGAGATGGTTATTGCACCCATAGGTATATGCAGCTGCAATTTTACAGTCAAATTGTGGCCTGCCTAAAACTCAGCCCCGGTGAAAATGCAGCAGGAAGCTGCCTTCCCTGCTGTGAAAATATTCCTCACCAAAAAGATTCTGTCGAAAAGAAATTATTATTATGTAAGAATTACTCAAGTCTTTGAGCAGCATCCTGGGGAGGCCATAGGACACGGTGCTGCATTTAAAGTAATTCCTACATAAATACATCATCTATTAGAAACAATTAGAAACCTGTCATTAGTCACACCAGCGGTGTTCTTGCTTCCATGGCTATTGGTTAATGGCTTCAAAGTAGAGCACCTTCCAGAGCTCCAGGGAGATTATTCCATGCTATAGTGATACACCTTAAAATAGACTAGCTCCTGTAAAGACGTGTGCATGAAAACAGGACTTTGTGGGGTTTTATACTTTTAGAGGCCAGGAAAAAATTATGTAAGTCTTCCGTGTGCTAATATAAGCCCTCTGCAAACTCTGTTGTGAGGTTTCCCATTCTCTTCTTAAAAGGATAATTTCTGCCCGCCAAAACAAATGATAAAAAATACAACACATATTTGAAAATTATTACCCAAAATATACAACTGCATAAGGCTCAACGAGTTTCTGACTTTTTCTACCATTTCCACATCGCTTTAGGCTGATTATCAAAGTATACACATCCATGGGCAAGGATGCTTGTTTTCAGTTCCAGGTCTTCCACTTGTCAAACAGGTGGATTTTGCAGGGAACAAGCAAAGTTTGCTACATCTGTGCTGATGCCTTAGGTTTTAACTTTTATATTTTTAAATCCTGTACTGCTTAGAGTGTAACTCTGAAGTTCCTTGTAGCCTGTAATTCCTGCTCTCTCGTACTGGGCAGACATAACAAAGCCTCTCCAGGCTTTGCCTTCAAGGACAGCCAGGCTGTTTTTAGGCCCAAAATGTGTAAACTAAAGATTCTAAGGGGGGCAAACTGAGGGGCGTTACATCGCTAAAACTGGGGCTTTAATTGGAGAATTAACCCTGATATGCAAATGATCCAAACCTATAAAAGTGTGAAGAACTCGTGACCTGGGGTCCATCTTGGGGTCCAATATTTGGAAGCAGCCTCTGGCTCCCCCAGGGTGTACCTTGAAGGCCCTTCAAATAAATACCTGTCTTTATTCCCTTCCTCTTGTCTAGTCTCTGTTTCTAGGTGGCTGCAGGAGGCATCAGTGCCACCATTCAGGGCTTAACAATATGAATGCAACAGCACTTCTGGTTCTTCAGGACTAAGACAAGTGTTCCTTTTTTTTCCTCTGGACTCTAAAATATACCTTTTACTCTAAGAAAGTCAGCCCACAGTGAAACGTGGTAAGCAATTGCTGATCTGGAAAACAGCCACTCGAAATGACTCTGCTGCTACCCACCAGCTGAGTCACTGAGGTGGGCGACTCAATGTAATTTTGAAAACATGTATTATGTTGTGGGCTCACCACGAACATTTTTTATTTTCCTGCTTTTATGGAATTAGGACACATTTCAGGGACAAAATGTCTCATCAAGGCTAGGAGAGAAGAAAAAAGGAGAGAAACCCACAAGTTTTCTAAGAAAGATTTGTGACAAGAAACGATTGGAATCTGAAAAAGAAAGTATCCCTTTAGATAATAACATAATAATAATAATATTTATGGTAAGCCACTACAGATGAAGCAATATTTCCTGAAACAACTGAATAAGAAACAACAAGTCATTGTGAAAGGTATAGGAAAAGTAGTAACAGTACCTGCTTATTTACTTAGTTCTGGTGCAATTTTTAAAAGGAATTTGAAGTGGAGAGAAGGTATATCTCAGTGTTTTATCTGTCTGAGTGCACCTATGCATGTACTCATGCACTTTTTACAGAGATATTCAGTATGTTTCCAGTTTTAAAGAAAAAGAATTAATCTGATTGAAAATATCTGCAGGAAAGGAAAAAAAAATAGTTTTGGCTGGATTTCTGATTTAATTGAATACAAAAATGCATTTTTATTTTTTTTCAGAAATTATGCAGTTTTCCACCAACAGGATTTGGTTCCAAACCACATCAGTAGACCGAGATCAACCATAAAAATGAGTAAGCAATGGTAATGTAAAATTTTTTTTCTGATTTCCTTTCCCCAACATCTGATATCTTTGATCAGAATGTTGCCTTCATGCAGCCTATATTTGTTGACTATATGTATCTAATAGGTGATGATTTGCCCAAGCTTCTGAAGAATAAAAGAAACAAACATTGTTTCAACAAAATTCTTAGATAAACGTATAACGATGGAACTGATTCCCTAAAGAATTCACTTTTGTCCTTGTCATTATGATCCAGGTTACCTCAGTCCAGCCATATTCAGGGCAAAGGAAATCTATGACCCTTTGGAGAGATGCTGCAATAATTACTGATATGATGCTATTTCGTCCTTGTGAGACTTAATTTGCACCTCAATCTTTCTCAGTAGTAGATACTACAAATTCAGGAAACACACACAAGATTTTTCTCGACAAATAATGGGATATATCACCCGCTTCTGGGGAAAAAAAAGAAAGCCTGAAAGTAAAAACACTTTCAGCTACATGCTGGATAGTATCCAAGGAAACTATATCAAGCTCTTTGTGTGAGTAAGGAAAAAGTCAGGCATTAAGGGTCTTGTTTCTTTCATCATTCCCCACTGTTACCCATCATAAAACAGATTCACACACAAGCACCTAGCTCACAATTAGGAGACAATACAGCTGTGTTTGCCGTGCTTTTGGAATGGGGCTGAGAATCAAACATAATGGTCACTAGCAGAGGTCACAACTATGTAAAAATTACTGAGATCTAGCTTATTTCTCAGATTGGACGTCTCAAAGCTGATTTATCAAGCATTTCAGACAATAAAAATACAGAATTGGTTTTGTACAGTCTTCGCAACTCGGGAATTTCAGGCAAGAGATGACACAAATAATGGAGATGTCAAAGCTGGGGTCTCTCACGTCACAGACATTGGATGATATCAAGGTGAAAGAGTTATTTATTTAATTTGTAGGTGTTGGTTTAGGTTTTCTTGATGTGTTTTCATGCAGCTACATAACACCTGAAAAAATCTGAAGCTCTAAAGCCTGTCAGTTTTATGCTAGTGCTTTATTTTGTCACATTGTCAATCTGCAAGTATATTGTAATTGTCAAAATGACATTGTTGAACCTGCCGTGTGACACAATAACCTTGGGTTTTGCATATGCTGCTGTCGGTTCAGGAGCGAGGCAGCCGAGCTGATCTGGCTTTTACAAACTTCCTTAGTCCCCACAATTTACTGTTACTCAGCAGCCAGTCCTGTAGGAAGTAATATTCCAGTGACTGAACCCATTCATCTACGAACCTTCCCTTGACAGACTTCATAATTTATATCCATAAGGTGTCCTTCAAAACGGATAGATTGATGGTTGAACAAGAACCATGCTTTAACAGCCATTGTATCAAAGGCTCTCTCTTTAGGCTCTGATCTCAACCAGGCAAAGGGGATCTAAATCCCCCTGAGCACAAGCACTGCACAGATGCAGGAGCTGGGACACTGAATCACGGCTGCCGTGGCCAGGCTGGGTTAGACTCCCAGTGGAGGCTGAGAGCAGTCCCTGCACTGCATTGTCTTTGTGGACAACCAAACTGTGCACAGGCTGTTACACGCAATGATTCCTCGTTCCCCTGAAGTTCTGACTGCCACAGGGTGTTAAAATACAGTTTTAAACATGCCAGCTCAACTTCGGTGAAAGGCAAAATCTATGCACTTCTCCCAGATGAGTGTCATTTAGGGCGAAAATGCTCTTATTGTACTAATTGTTCAGAGCCGAATGTTTTGGAATAGTTTCTTTTACATCATGGGTTTGGATCTAAGGCCCTGTCCTGGTGAGTACGTGTGAGCTCGATTTTCCATTTCTTTCCTGGGTTCCCAACAATTCTTTGCTACGCTTACAAAATGGCATGTCCCCCAATACAGTTATTTCCAGGGCCTGAATCACTCACACACTAAAATGATTGTTAACTTAGTCTGAAAATTCAATATACAGAGAGTGATTCAGAGAGAATTGTTTGTAAAAACATATTCTTTCCACTGAATACACAGAAAGACCGTGGAGCTTTCTGTCTTATTTTAGACCCTTTCAAGTTAAAGATTGAGAGTATTAGTAATTATTTTCAATTTGCGAGTGGGACAATGAGCCACAAAGATGAAACAATTTGCTTGGGCTCATTTCTGACTCATCACCTGAAGTACCAGGAATTTAACTTTCAGTTCCGGACGAACTGGGCTGTAGCCTATAAAACTGATCATGACAGGGGACTGTTTCTTATTCTTGAGAGCATTTTCTTATCAGTTTTGACAGTTTTTTGTATTCAATCTCTCACAATAATGTCGGGAAGAATGCATTTTTTCCGAGTCATAGGTGCCTGAGAATTAGGAACTTTTGTCTCAGGATGTTATTCACAATGTTTGGCATATCTTCAGACTGAGTACTGAAAACCACTCCTTTTGGAGCTATCCTGGAACATTCCCTTAAGAGCCCAGAGCTGTAAAACCACCTGCTGGCAATATCACAAAAAGCAAGCAGAATTATTTTCGCACTTATTTTGTTGATGCCCTGTTATTTCTGTGGAAATAAGTCACAGGTACTGTGATTTTCAGATGCTTCTAGGATAACATATATGTGGAAAAAAAAAAAATCAATGCAGAAGTGCACACTTGCAGAGGTGTTTGTGTTTTAGCCTTCACTTTCTTGTCTTGATCTTTCTTTCTTGTCTCTTTCTTTCTATTTTAATTTCTAAAAATTTTAGGTAGATATGCAAACAGATAAGAATAAAGCTGGACACCCTGGTAGAATTGTCAGGCCTTGCAGTATAAAGGGTGACGGTCACTTCTTGATTCCTCAGAGCAAATGCTTTGCTGCTCACACAAATCTCGAGTTGGAGAAGTTTCAGAGTGACTCAAGTCCCCTCTTTGTCCATGGGGTTTCATTAAAAGGGTAAAAATATGACTGAAAAATGTAAGTACCATTAAGCAAGATTCACTGAAGCTGTTCTTTATACATGGACTCTGATATTTGGGTCCCGCAGCATCCCAGGTAAGCTACTGAAAAGAGCCTACAAGTGATAATTCCATGTATGCACCAAAGTGGGCATTGAAAAACATCTCCAATGCACAATATCCTTTCCTCCTCTTTGCTGTGTCAGCTGACATCTAAACAGGTCTGGGAAAGAGGAGAACTGATGGCTCCACTGGTTTCAGAAAGAACTGTCCTACCTGAAGCACAGCTTCACTGAGATGCACTCACTTTCATGGTCATCTGCAGGGAAGAAAATTGAATGTTAATGTGACTGATTATAGTCCATGCTTCACTTAAAAAATGGGGCCAGGTCTCAGTTGGGAGAATTTAATTAAAGCAGCCTTCCAGCAAGATAATTATACACCCTTTTTTTTTTCTGCTGGGCCATTCTAGTCCTTAAACTTCAGTTAATAATAGCACAATAATCAAAGGTTTCTACACTTTTGGCCAACTAGCAACATGGTGAACCTGAGAAGTATCTGGAAGTATGGCTTTTCTGACTACTGAAGCTCTCAAAACCTGAAAGCAAGTTTACTGTTAGATTTATTCCTCATATTGAAAATGAGTTCTACTCCTAGCTGAACTATAATACTACCACCAGTACAATAACTGCTTGCTCTTCTGATGGTCTCACCCACAGGCCTGATTATTTACCCTTTTGACAAAGGATGTAAGTAGAATTACTGTAATTTACCAATGAAAAAATAACCACATGAAAGTCAAGGAAGAAGGAAGACTAGTCTTTAACAGGGACAGATGTATTTGGGACCTTCCATTTTTACTCAACATCCTAGTCTGTGAATTATTTATCCATGGATTTTGGATATGTAACCTGAGATGTTTTGACTTAATGGGGGTTTAAAAGTTGGTGTGATATGTTTACAGGTAAAATATTAGGTTTGCTTACTCGCTCACTTGGTAGAGGATTTCATTACCCACCTATTAAAAGTCAGATGTGTCACCACCTTACTTAGACATTAAAATTTCACTAGAGATTTTTTTCAATTAGGAAAAACAAAAGGAAAATTATGTCTGTATCATTACCATATTAATATGGTAATAATTAGCACTTTTTCCTTGTGCATCAGATACCTTATGGAATCAATTCCTAATTCATGAAGATGGTTTTGGGAAGGCATAACTGGTCCAGATGCCACAGAGAGATATATATCTAATCTAATTTCACAGATGTGAAATCCAAAATATGTCTTAAGAGAATAAATTTCATAATGCCCTTGAGCACAAGATGGTTATTGTCAGAATTATCTCCTATACCAGAGCAAGAGCAATAATGACAGAGTGGTTTAAGACTTGCCTTTATCAGACATGAAGATATACAAATTAGGATTGGCTTGATCTCTAATAAATAAACTATTGCTTGGGGCAATCAACCTTCAATCATCCATATGATCATGAGCATTTCATTTAAACTAAAAAACAACATCAAAGCTCCTCAGGGAAAAGATTGCTTTTTGCTATGGCTGGGCTCCAAACTGTAATGATACCACAGATAAAACTCACATTTTTCTTTAGTACAGTCATTAATTACCATTTGAGGGAGAATACCCCACAATGTGTCTGTCCTGTGATATCCCCACCTGCTTGGAGTCTCATTTTTCTGCCACTTTCTTACAGCAGAGGTCTCATCAACAACAACCATCACAGTCCTCACCTTGTGAACTATAGCCTCCTTCAACTTTTTATGGATCTTTGTGATCCTAATGACATTTGAGGATAACTAAGGGCTACCACAGAGTTGAGAGGAGAAAGTAAAAAATAAGACAAGTCAGACTACTGCACTAACACAAAACTACTTGCAAAAGCACAGAAATAACAGCAGGGTGTGGACTCAACTTTGTGCACCCTGCATTCAACAGCCTGCTTTCTTTCTCTGTTCAATCGGATACCAAGTGTGCATCAGGAAATGGTACTGAAATAATCTTCAGATATTTTATGTGTCACATCACAATGTTTCTCTTGAAACACACAATTTCCCTATCAAAAAGAATAAAAATCCTCACTGGTTTTCAGGAGGTATATTATAAAATCTTATTGACATGTATATTGCAAGGCAGCTCAGGACTCTACAGGCTCTTTTACCACAAATCACAGCAGACACAAAAGACTGGAAATATGGCAACTTGCATTTATTCTCATTTAAATTTTTAAATGCATTTCCCTTTACTTTATACTTGTAGAGACATATATAAGTGTGTGTGTGTAAACTCCAATTTAATATCATGGGATTCAGGACTTTCCATGCATCAGGATGAAACAACAGTAGATTCACTGCTATTTTGAACCACATCTTTTAATAATCTTTACCCTGGCATCTACAATTTAATGGGCATTACCACTCAGGAACACAAAAGGTAAATTTATACATGTAACTCTATGAGGTTTACAGGCAGATTTCTAAATCCTGTCATTTGAGTCTTTCACTGATAAAATTTCTGTCCCTGTTAGCTGTACCTCCAAATTGCAGGCAAAAATCGGAGTGTGACCTTACAAGAGGACACTTACAATGGGCTGTACATATTCTAAGTAGAACCTATTAACAACTTGGTGAGGGCAAACAATCATCATCAATGCTTTGCCAGGGGACTGACTCAATAGGGATGCTATTAACATTAAACCAGGAAAATTGTAAGGACATTGTAAAAGATAATGCAGAGAGCACCAAAGCAGTGCTCACGGATAGACATGCCTCCTGTAAAATTATATCAATAATAATAATGATAAAAAATATAGCTTTATAAAATACGCAGTAACAATCCAAATAGCTCGCAAAAGGAAATTTTACTGACAATCAGTAAAAACTCACGGTCAGTCTGGTAAATAACCTTTTCCATCTTTTCACTATGTAAAGAATAGATTATACGTTTCCTGAGGAGATTTTTCTCTCAGGCCAAAAATAGAGGAATGAGATTTTGGGATTCACTGGTTTGAAACAGACACTCCAGAGCAGAGAGACTTTCATGAAAGGCAAATGAAATATTAAAATAATCTAAAAGCATACCAGATTAAAACAGAAAAAAACCTCAGAGCTGGTTAGGACCAAACAGTTGGTGGGGGCTTGTAAAAACAATTTTGTTCTAGTAGATGAAACATGAGTATAGATATTCTTTCAACATGATTACATAATTACTATCAGTGTTTTTTTACTGTGGTCATTTTTCTTATTTGACAGATGTGGGACCTTAGTACTTCATAAACACAAATGTACTTATCTTTGCTGCATCAGTTGTACCGTATATCAGTTTATTTAAATAATGAGCTACACTTTAAATCTGATGTGTTTCTACACTGCCTGTGAGTCAGACATTCTGATTTAGACATTTTTCACAACATTTTCATACCTACCTCAGTCTCTTCCAGAGGGACATGCACTGCCCACAGCAACCTTATCTTCTGATCTTGACAACCACCCAGCATACTTCTCTGTCTTGTTCACACCTTCCTCATTCCGGTGAAGGTTGTTCCCTCTTGTACCAGCCTCTCCCAACCCAGCTAGAAATTCAATAAAGGAGGTCTCCTTCTGCAGGTTTTGAAACCTGAGTAACCACAGAATAATTTATGTGGGAAGAAGCCCCTGAGGGAAATCTTGCTCAGACCCTCATTTGGAGCAGGCCAGCATATCAAGGGCAGCAAAGCAAGGAAACCATTCAGGACATAGCAGATGTGTTTGAACATACACAGAAAAGTCATATACCTGCTGCAATGTTATAAATCCAGCTGAATATAAGTGTCCATGTACTGCTCTTTACCCCTAGAAATGTGCCAGGAGATGCAGTGAGAGTACTTAGGAGCCATGCATTTGTCTGCCCTCGCAATACATTTTCTCTCTTGACGTACACTACTAGCTCAGTTTGTTGCTATCTGCAGCCTCATGGCTTCTGCTCATCAAGGGTCAGGGATACCCAAACCCTACCGCTTTTTCTTTTCTCTAAAAACCATGTTAAAGAAAAAAAAGATGAAAAATACAATTAAAGATGTTTAATGTACAGCAATCCCGAAGGCAAAGGTTTATTCTCATCTCCTAAGCTATCTCTTACCATAGCACCTTTGGAAAAGTCTCCCAGAAGTGCCTCTGCATAACACTTTCCTCTTCCCATCCAAAATGTTGCTCATGGCTGGATGTCTCCCACGTGGACCATCTCTCCTTCCCCTTGGAGCACTCTTGCATAGATATCCCTCAGCCCTCGGAGCTCCACAGCCTTTTCGAAAACGACTCCCGTGGCTTTCAAGTGTGCCATTACAGCAACGAAATCCCCGTGCTACAAAAGTTTGAAAGCTTTGCTTAAAACCTTTCAAGGTGACTAATACACAGGCTTCACTACCCACAGAGAATGTCTTTGCTCGAAAATTGCAGCTGAATTAAGCACACCCAGTTTAGAAGCAATTAAAAAAAAAGTATCTCAGAGAGAAACACCTCACGGGTTGTACTTCACAAACTTTTTCTCCTCACAGGGTGGATCAGACTGGAACAAGACCTGCTTTTTTCCCACCTTCCCGCTCGCTGCTTTTCCTGCCCAAAATGCCCCTCAGCCGCGCCATGGCGCACAGGCCTCGCCCGCCCGCCTCTCCTCAGGCGCCTGCTCCCGGACTCTCCCAGCTCCTCATGCCCACAGATGTGCTCGCTCCATCCTTTTCCCACTAGCACGGTGACAGTGATGCCTCCTGCAGCCACCTAGAAACAGAGACTAGACAAGAGGAAGGGAATAAAGACAGGTATTTATTTGAAGGGCCTTCAAGGTACACCCTGGGGGAGCCAGAGGCTGCTTCCAAAAATTGGACCCCAGGATGGACCTTGAAGGCCCTTCAAATAAATACCTGTCTTTATTCCCTTCCTCTTGTCTAGTCTCTGTTTCTAGGTGGCTGGAGGAGGCATCAGTTCTTTGGCAACCCAGATGGGATGACAGGTCACGAGTTCTTCACACTTTTATAGGTTTGGATCATTTGCATATCAGGGTTAATTCTCCAATTAAAGCCCCAGTTTAGCAATGCAACTCCCCTCAGCTTGCCCCCCTTAGAATCTTTAGTTTACACATTTTGGGCCTAAAAACAGCCTGGCTGTCCTTGAAGGCAAAGCCTGGAGAGGCTTTGTTATGTCTGCCCAGTACGAGAGAGCAGGAATTACAGGCTCCAAGGAACTTCAGAGTTACACTCTAAGCAGTACAGGATTTAAAAATATAAAAGTTAAAACCTAAGGCATCAACAGGACCTCCCTCTCATGCCCCAGATTGTCTTCCCAAGCGTTTCTGAAGACGGGAGCACTGACTGCTGTCCTGTGGTCAGCCCCGAGCTGACCCCTGCCCGTGGCTGCTCACCCAGCCCCTGGCACTCCCCACATTGGGCTTCTATTTGCTGCAAATAAATAGGGAAATTAATTCTTTTCTTAGCCCCTGGCACTCCCCACCTTGGCCTTTTATTTGCTGCAAATAAATAGGGAAATTAATTCTTTTCTTAAGGCCTATCCTTTCTTGCTGCTTAAAAAGAGACAGAACAGACAATAGGATCCTTCAAATGGAAAACCATATCTTGCTTATGATTTCCTGAATTTACCAAAGGCTGGTTTTTTTAACTCCATCTTAAAACATTAAAACTCCTTTAAATTTCTTTCTTATTATTTCAATTACGTTAAGGTATTTCTTAGAGAAGTATGGGTTTTAATTGCATTATTGCCATAAAAGTAATAAAAACATTCATCTATTACCTGTTCTGGACAATCACACTTGGTATAAAATTGGCTTTATTAGGTACATTATGAGGTAAATTGTTTCCTTTTCCTTATTTTCTTATTTTCTCTTTTATGAATTACTTTTCCATCTACAGGTTCAAGAGGTTTAAGAATGACAAAGTCCATATATATACCAATCCAATAATCTCCAATGCAATCTATTTCAATTAAAAAATATTTCTAAAATCTAAACAATCTGCTCCAATCCTGAGGAGCTAGCTTTACTCAAATCCTTTATTCAGATTCCTGTTATTCAAAAAATGAGAAGAAAATGTCTACAAGAACAGAATGAGTTAGCCAGGCAGTCACGAGAGAGAGCTTTATTTTGCTTTCACTGCTGACTTCGGTGCTTTATGCTAAAGTTACAATTCTCTTTTAAGATTGCATTTGCTTGCGTGAAAAAAAAATATATTTCTTCCTTGCTATGATTGTAAGAAACAGAGCTGGTCTTTCAGGAAAACATAGCTGCATCCATTAGACCTGAGCATTCTCTTTGGATGTCTGACAATTTACTGGTAACCAGACCTATCTGTGCATAAAGATTTATATCTTATATGACTGTATTTACTTGCTAAATGATAAACACTGAAAATGCAATAAAAATTATGAATGTACAACATAATTTTAAGTAATGCAAAAGAAATAAGTGTATAAATTAACTATAATTCTACTTCTTTTGTTTTTATATATATTTCTAAGCATATTTTTCCCAATTGGAATCAAAACAGTTATGCTCCGATTGAACAAACTTTTAAGTAAAATAGGGGGGAAAAATAAAAACTCAGAAATCGAATATACCACATGCAGTACCCTTCAATTAAACAAATACAAATGTATTATGAAAGCCATGTAACAATTCTTATTTGATTTTAGGATTGCTTAACTAAATGCAATAGTGAAAGCCAGCAATTAATTATAGTGTTATACATCATATTTGATAATTTCATAAGTCTAATTTTTTTTTCCTTCTTTTTTTTTTTCCTTTTGCAGAGCTCTGCTTACAATCATCCTTCACCTCAGACTCCTGCTGAGTCCACAAGGATTTTTGCTGGACCTGGAGTCCCTGCAGGATGCTGAGGGGTTTTTTTGCCATCTCCTACCCTGATGATGATGGCTGCAATTCCACTAAAGCTTGGTCAACAGAGCTCTGCAAGTGTCTCTGTACTGCTCTAAAGTCTGGATTTCCTAAACTGGCATCTCCTGATCCTTGGACTGGGCTGGTCAGGGAGGTAACACAGCTCAGAGGAACCAACCAGGCAAACCTTCACCTGCTTCATTGCAGGAAACAGGTCCTACCTTCAATCTCTACACTGTAAAATTGAGGCAAATAAGCCAAACCACTTAGTGTGTGTTTCAATGGGTAACTGTGTGATTTCCACATAAAAGCACTACAGTTTCTCTCTGAATCAACCTCCCTGGTGCTGCAACGTTTTTAACCCTTTCCAGTGCACTGGAGGGATAAGAAAGTTGGTCTGCAGTGCTATTAAAGCCATATTACCATGGGTCTCTGTATTTAGCTCTCATCAAAAACAAAGAGCTCATTAAAAGATTTTTAATTAAGTCAGAATTCTATTAGAATTTCCAAGGAAATCCTTGATTAGATATTGTCTTCCTCTGTCTTTATTACTCGCAAAGAGGGCCAGTATTCTGTCTAGAGCACTTTAGTCCCAGGAGAAACATTCCCACACCTCTTGCTTGTATCAGCACATGACACATATTGGAAAGGTATTGTTGAGGATAAAATTAAATAGTGGGGTTGTAAAAAGGTTTTATCTCTTGCTAATGAGTTCTTTTATTTTTTTGCAATGACAGCAGATTAAGACTGGTGTGTTTAAATAACATTAAAACATCCATAACTTTTATAGGTTTTGAATAGCAAAGACATCAGCAGGCACAAAAAAGTGAACATTTCAGAGGATGACTTGCAGGCTGTTCTTGTACAAGTCATCTGTCACAGGCTTATTTCAAGGTTGTGCTATCAATCAAAACTTACAAGACTTGTTTGAATTAGTTGTGAGGCTACAGGTAGATACTGGAGGGTGTGCTATTCTGTCACAGGTAAACAAAAGTCTTTCGTTGACTTTGTAGAACTGAGATTAAATTCTAATTATGCCCCGTTAACAGTTATCTCCAATTTCCTTAATCCTTCATGAAGATTTGCACCTGTACTTGAATGTGTGCTTACTTGAATCATCTGCACCTAAACATTTACCTGCCTAACTCTTGCTTTTGTTTTCCACTCAGTCTCACCAAACTTAAAAAAAAAAAAAAAAAAAGCTTCCTGATGGAATGAGAGCACAGGAAAAAACCATTTTTGGTTTAAAACTCTGTAAATAGATAAATTTATGCTGAATATTTTGTGTTACTTTGTTGCAACAATCACACATACTTGTAGAAACAAAAGTGAGCTACTCGAAAAAAAGCTTGTTGTTTGGAATAACGAACAAGAGAAACATTTTCGAAGTCTGTGTGAAACTTTGAGTCAAACAAGACTTCTCCCATTTGCTAACAGTCCCAGTAAGAGCTCCAGTACATCTGAAGACAATTATTAGGCTATAGGCAGAGAGTGGATGTTGGGATTAAATGTACCTGAGATGTTCCTGCTAAAAAGGCAAAAGGATTTTTACTAAAGTCTTATCAACGAAAGACTGCTTGATACAACATTGTCAAAACACGGAAGCTCTCATTTTTCCCAGCTCCACCCTGAGGGAGGAAGAAAATTATTATCTCTTACAGGAATAATGAGAAAAGAAGATTAGTATCTCTGTTCTGAGAGTCCTCAAGGAAGATTTTTCCTTCACATAGGACATCTTCATAAATGAACAAAGCACACAGAGATCTGGACAAAGCATGATACTTCTTCCCCCCCACTCCCATCAGTCAACAAATCGAATGAAGTTAGAAACTATATTTCCAAGGGTGTTTCTTTCTCCTTTGTCCTTTTTCATGTGGCTTTCTCCACTGATGGATCTACAAGGGCTGCCCTTGGCTGAGAAAGGCCTGATGGTTTGGGCTATAGTAAAGTGTAGGAGATAAAAGTGGTTTCAGCATATCAGTGGGAATGGGGGAAAATATTTGGGGCATTCTGATGAAACCATTGACTGGGAATTGGGCTTTTGCTTTGAGCACTGAGCTACCAGGGTAAATCCAACTCTTGCCTTTGTTTGAAAACCTGTAAAGAAAATTCTCCCTTTTATATTTCTTACCCGTGCAGCCTTGATACATAACCTTCCCCCAGAATATAAACTGTTAGGTTTTAGACATTTATGAAGAACTAGCTTCTTCTTACAGGACTTAAATGAACAGAATGAAAGAAATGAAAGTTGAGTGGCTTTATATTTTTTTAAACAGTGTTGCCCTAGCTGGAAGCAACAAAAATTGAATTTGTTTGACACCTACTGGAACAGCTGAACATTTGGAGGCTATCCAGTCACCAGGAAGCTCTGGAAATTACATGTCCAAACTGGAGAGTCATTCACAAAGGCACAAGGGCACTATTTTAACATGCATTACTATGGGCTGTGGCAGTTCTTGTCGTACCAGGAGACACCCAGCCACTGAAAGAAATGCTGTACAGAAAGATTTTTACTTCCTAATGCCATGCAAATATCTGGCATTTGCAACTCAAGTTGCAATTTCTGTTTGACCAGCTGTCATAAATAATGTGTAGGTATATATACCTTGCTCCCAGGGAGTCCAAGAAAGTGTTCAAATGGCATCTAATATTCTGTGCTGACAAAATAAAAACTCTATGCATCCGTGGCACAAAGTTACTTATTTTTTCAGATGCCAGTTCAAAGAAACAACATAATCTGTTTCTTTAAAAAAAATAAATTACAAGTGGAACCTCTCCAAAGATTCAAAATTTAAAGGCAGTGGTATAGCAAAAGGGATAGTATTCAAATTTACAGCAGATGTTTCACCATTAATTATTGACACTAAAAAATGCCCTAGAACAGCACAACATGATACTTATGCACCCTTTCTGCTCATTAAAAAAAGCGTACAAAAATAATTTCCAAGTATTTGTGACTTATGCACAAATTTTCTGGGATGAGGCTCTCTAATCAAAACAACCCCAAAACTCCCATGAGCAGTGGCACGTAGCTCATATTCAGTTTATATAATTGCCTCCCCTCCAAAAGACTTCTTGTGCCTTTTTATGTAAATAACAGCTTGATAAAAAGACTTTCAAACCCTGCTCCTCTCAAAGAGAATAGACAGGCACTTGGAGAAATCACAAAGAGTGATTCTCCTACCCTACATCGCTGGACCAAGCAAGCAGATCATCACACACTGGAACATGAGCACTTGTCTGGAAACACTCCCCAGAGAGGCTGTTACAGCATTCCCAGCCAGAAAATAGCTAAGTTATAACTAATCCTTGCTCTTTTGGACACAGAGAATACTCAAAACATCTATAACTTCTATTTTTATAGACATTTTTCACCCTCAATAAGCCTCAAAATCACAAATCAGTCTTGCAAACTAAAGAAAATTATCATGATCTTGCTACAACAGTACACCAGAGGAATTAAATTGAAATTCTGAAAGCAAGTTTCTAAAGGTACTCGTACTCATTTTCCATGAACTTTGGCACGATGGTTCTTCCTACGGAGATTCAGAGAAGCAAAGCAAATCCAAATAACTTCCAAGGAAAGGCCTCACAGATGCTGTGTCTCAGATGCTGTCCCACTTGACAGGAATTGATTGCCCAGGTTCTTGGTCACAAATAGGAAGAAATCAAGTGAGACAAGGTGGGAGCTGATCACCTTTCATAACCAAATCAGATATGCCACACAAAGTTTCTCTTAATAAAGTACATGGCCTTTCTCGTTCTCAGTATAAAATGTAATTCAATTTAAGAGAACTGGGTGCTAACACACACTTTTTTCCTTGGCTGCTCAGCAGCAGAGGGCTCAGGCTGGCCCAGCTGTGGCTAAGAGTCCCTGTAGAAATAATAATAATAATAATTATCGCTTTTTTGAATTTTGAGACAGTAAACACACATTTTGTTTCCATTTGTTCTACTCAATTAAATAAAAAAAAAACCTAGCAAAATATGAATTTATATATAATGAATGCATCATCTAGGTAGGAATTAAAAGTAGAAATATGTAAATGCTCTATGACTGTTGCATAAACTTAATTTTGTTTTAGTGATGTAAATACTATTTTTAAAATGGAAATTTCGGAAAGTATCAGTAGAAATTTAAATACTGATTGCTTAGAAAAGCCCAGGGAAAAGAAATTGCTTTGGTTCTGAATGACTGTGGGAGACTAATGATGTCAGCTTTGTCCATCCGTTGCTATTGAACCTTCTCTATTAATTTCATTAAAACATATATTTTCCAATAGTTTTCAGTTATTTTCAAGACGAAAAGAAAGTGGGAGCATTTTCACACCATTAGGGCTGTATAAAATAAATAATACTGGATTCTCCCATTCTTCTGAGGATGAATCTATAAACATATACTGGTAAACAAACACAGCTAGGGACCAATTTGTAGTAAAGCTCTTTTCCTGATAGATTGCACTGAGAATTCAGGTTGTACGTATCCCCCATACCCACTAAAATGTAGTGAATCTGTCTGCAAAGAGGACAGCGGGGAACATGAGCTCAGGCTTTGAGCACGGATAGAAAGCTTTGGATTTCCAGTGTGATGCATTTCGGGCACTCAGAAAGAATGGAGTTGTTATGGAGTCACCTTTTTGAGTACAACGAATAGGTCACTGCTGTGATGAGTGTGCAAAGGGCAGCAGATAGATGGAAACAAACAAGCAAACAAACAAACAGCAAAACCAGGAAAACCCCAAACACAAAACTCAAATCAACCCAAACCCCACCGCCAATTAAAAAAACCCCCATACATATGTTGACATCCAGCTTTTATAAGAAATGTGCCATATTGGCAAGCATGCTACCATAAACAAAAACAGGGACTAATTTTAATTCATCTTCTCCCTCTTGGTAATTGTAGGTAGTTTTTCTAGGGCCATTTGCCCCATTTTGAAAGGGGAAATGCAGCTGTCTGCATGAATTGTCTAGAACAGAGAGGATGATAATTGCGGTGCGAGGTCCTGAAATAAGCTTTCAATCCAGAACACAGGACGTGACATGCCATATCTGTTCTTAGTTTGCTACTCTACATGAAAATTCTCCAGTCACTGCAGTATTTTGAGCTGCCAATAATCAAAAAAAAAAAAAAGAAACGGTAGATAGAGTACCTTACAGAGAATAACATTCGATTTGTGTTAATAATTAATACAACAGAGACCAATGAAATTATTTGAGTACAGAAGGGGTTTCTAGAGTAGCTAATAAATCATAACAGCTGCTGTGGAAAGCCTGCAAGGCCCAGCATGCTGTGTGGGGTGCAAACCCACATTTAGCAGCAGCTCTGACACTTCCCAACTGGAAAAGATAGCCTTTGTGGCTGTTCTTGGTGGATACAAAGAATGCACTTCAAACCTGTTTTGAAGCCACAGTCTGAAGGCAAAAATGGTAACTTGGATCTTGGGGTGTGGTTCTAAGGGTTTTTTTTGGTTGGCACTCCCTTCAGCCTAATGTTCACTGACTGACACTCTACTACAGCATGTTAACATAGACTCTGGCACCAGCATCTCAACTTGCTAATTTTGAGAAATGTGTTGCTTTAAAAATTGCTGGGATTACAATGAAATGTGCAATAAAATTACAAAATCTGTAAGGAAGTGAGTGGTTGGCTATTATAATTCATTACTGTGTTTTCCCAGAGTACTTCTGAAAATGTGTTTGTTGTCAAACATGTAAAGGGATGTGTTGCTGACAAATGCCAGTCAAAAATTTACATCATCGATCTTGGATTTTACTGGATCAATACAGTTTGTCTCTGTTGTGTGCCGCAAGCAATTCTGTGTCAAGCTATGTTTTTGGAGCTCTTAAAATTGGCAGAGAATATGCCTTGGGAAGAAGAAAGAGAGGGACAAATGGTAAAAATATACACACACATATACATTTACACACATAAGAGTGATTCACACTGCCTACATTTGTCAAGATCAAACACATTTTTGAAAACATGTCTGATTGAAAACAGAGCATTGATCCACATTTTAAAACTGTACTCTGTGCTGCAGTGAAGTTGATTCCAGTTTACAATCCAAGAAGAGAATAATGTTACCTACTGCATTTAATATTTGCAGTTCAGGGCTTTGGATATAGAAACACTGATCGATAATAAGCGGAGGGAAATGTGTACTGTAACCCACAGATATTTATAAAATAGTTAACACAAATCAGGACATCCACAGCCCCGTTATCTAAAATCCTAATCAAACCTGAGCCACTAATTTTCAAAGGCTCAGAAAGACTGATTTACTTTCCTACAAAACAATATTTTTCACGTGTGAACCCTTCACCTCACAATCTTCCCGACAAGCATCTGGGGAAGTCCTCATGTAGCTGGGTTCAGTACTTGTTCTCCCACCCTTGCTAACCTTGCAGAAAATACTGTGCACCATGCAGCAACAAAGACAACTTCCAATTCTAATAAAGCAAAGGTTCGAACATTTGCAAATTTTATACAAATGATCTGTAACTAGATTTACATCTTCTGCCAGGATGGATATAATTTGCATAAATGACAGAAGGTGACTCAATATTAGGACACCAGGATGTGTTGCACTGCACCCACTGCTGAACATTTTTGTTCTATTTACTTGGCTCCGGTGTAGGAGATCTGTGATGTCTCTTCTCGAAGAGGGACAGCAGAAGCCTGACCTGGAGGTGCAGGATGAGCAGGAAGGCAAAGCCATTGCCTCTGTACCTTTTTTGCTGCAGCAAGAGGTAACTCCTGCGAGAACTGTGGCTTTACTTGTGCCCTCTTCTCACAGGTTCTTGAGAGCTACACTCTCCCAGAAGTATGGTTCTCTCTTGCAGCCACCTATGCTTTAAGCCTAGTTTTCTGAGAAACTGCTAAACTGCAACAGCATGGAATCTTAATACAGCTGTTTTTTCTCTTGTAGTTTCCTTCAATTTTGCAGATTTAAATCTTGCAAATTCGAGTAGATTGTGAATCTCACACATTGACGACACATCTTAGAAGCTAATTAAAACCATCTATGTTTTAAGAATACCTTTTTAATGTGTCAAATGTGCTGTCACTTCATGCAAAGATGTGCAAAGATGTTTTCCTCATGGTAAAACTGACTCACTGTCTTGATAAGTAAGCACCACTGTGAGTATATGTGATAGGCATATGCTGCATAAACACTTCTCACAGAGATTTCAGCCCCCTTTAAATATGCTAAAAATGACAGCTCATCCTATCTTTTCCCCACGTCCCTCCACATTAAATTGTAGTTGCCTCACAAAGCAAGAGACAAATTTATAAACTTTCAATTTAGGGCGAAGACCAAACTGCCATTTAATGTTAGAATTCAGTTCCAATTTAGAAATAAAAAGCTCTAAGGGGTGACATTCTCCTTCATGAATAGTTTACTGTTGCAGAAGACACTCACAATCTTATATTTATGTGCATAATTCATTCAAAACCAAAGCAGCAACACCTGGTTTTGGTCACTAGGCCAGTAATGCTTATAAGCAGAGCACAAAACTGTCTTGTTTGCTGTTTGCTTTCCACCTAACTTCATTTTAAAAATATTACATATCTTTATATTGTTTAGCAGATTTATCCTACCATTAATATGGTAAACCTGTTTTGTCTCTTGGCAATTTCATCCCAACTTGTCTTCGATGCTTTCGGTTAGCAATCTGTGATTTATAAAGATCTATGTGATGGTAGAATACCTTTCTTCAGAACACCTCTGAAGAAAACATGAGCAAGACATGAATTTTACAGCATATCCCAATGATCAGCAAGAAGTCAGGTGCATACATCTGTCAAAACAAACAATTTACTAAAGAATGTAGGCAAAAGTATGTATTTTTCTTCCTATTTCCTGTCAACCACACTATTCAAAAAAGTGATGACAGCCACTTTCTCTGATGCAACAGAGAGTTTGACATATATTTCCTAAGTTCTTATTTTATCTGAGACCATTACTTCTTGTTCTAGAAAACAACCTCTGATTTCAGGAAGGCCATTTTGATTACAAAACACTCCTTAATAAAGAAAAAGAACTTTAATGAAAATGTTGAAGTTGTTTAACAGTAATATCTGCGCACAACTTTGGAGAGTTATTTTCCTTTTTAATTTCAGTCATCATTTTTATTTGACTGGCTGGTGATATTAATGTAGTGGTGACTCAGAACAATGAGAATACGACACAGGTTAGGGTACAAGCCTGGCCTCTAGGGTCCTGCCATGAGGTCAAAAGATAATGACAGCCATGAAAAGCTCCTACTATCTCTTTCTTATTTAATTAAGCCAGAGATCTCAATCTTCTTACCCGTGTTCAAAGCTAAACACATAATTTTCTCCCCTGTTGTCAGCTTTGTACTGCAGAGTTTTCCACAGGCAGAAATCCTGCATTGGCTACATGATGCTTGTGAGGTCGACAGAGAACATCTCTTCTCCTCCAGGCAGACAGCACCAAGTGTAAGTAACATCTCCAGGAGACTTTGAGTTAATTAACTGCACTGATGAGAAGTCCCAGATGCAGGATGTGGAAATAGCTTACAAGAATTCACAATTACAGAACATGGTCCACCTATCAGGATAGTTTTAAGCTTGCTGGGGTTTGGAGGTGGGTACCGGTTGAGTTTCTCAGCCCAGCTACAAGGAAAACTCAAAGGAAGGAGAAGCAGCTGTTGCACCAAATGTTTTCTCTACTAAATGGAGTACACAGATAAAACAACATCTGAAAATGGGGGCCATGCTTGACAAAGCTGGATCAGACAAATGGGCAACAAACACTGGAAGATCACCCCAGTGGAACCCCTGGCTTCTAGCTTATTGGTCTATAGGTTTAGCATTTTACTTACTTTTTTTTTTTCGTTTTCCTTATTATATTTCTTTCCCTGCCACGCACACCCTGCCCCAGTCCAGATGCCCTGATCAGCCTTATTAGCTCATAACCTTATTATCCAGTGGCTGCAAGTCCTGAAAGGCAAGACTCGACTGCCAAGCCAGACAGGTAAGAAAGATTGACCCAAAAATGAAGTGTTTCACTGGACCTGGACATAACGGGCACACCTAGGGACAGGAATTCGCCTGAGGGAAGATGAGGATGAAAAGGCAAAGGTGCCATAAGAAAGGGTGGCAACAAGCCAACAAACAGGGATATCATCTCTGAAAAACCTTAATGATTTAGAACACGTTCTCCAGAACAGATGTTAGGATTGAGATAGCTCTGAACGATACAGTCAATGAATAAGTGATAAAATGTTTCTCGTTTGTGGCACTGATCTGAAATAATAACAAAGAGATAGCTGTTTTAGTCTGAGTTTTGCTTATGTCATTAAAATTTAAACATGATTAAAATGAGACAGTCTGGTTTTATAACCTGTCAGTATGACAAAGGGACTTTGACACATTTGTCTTCTGGCATATTATGGGGATTTACATTTTGCACCATACAATTATATCTGTATTAAAATGACTGAACACACTGAACATGAAAAGAGTGATTCATAATAATGGCATTAAAAGCAATAAAGAGTTAAGGACACTGGGAAGGAAATTAAGCAGGAAGGTAAAAGAGGCTTTATATAAAGCAAAGTAGAAGGGAAAGACATATCTCTTTGCTCTTGCCTCTTTATTGTTAGTCTAAATAAAAAGAATGTAAATGGAAAGAGTTTCTGCCTAAAGAATCAATACAGAAATAAAAAAGCCACCTAGAAATAGTTTTCAGTCCCCTAATCTCATTTTGCACTAAACACAGTGCATCCTGGGGTAGACATACATTGAAGTTTGAATTCCACATATGCCCATAATTTCTCCTGTGGGTTTGGCTTTCTTATGGGACTTTGATCTTGAAGTCAATAGAGAAAATAGAGGTGTATAAGAAATTATTTTCATCTTCTGTAAATGTTTTTTGTCTTATTATGGCACTTTTGACTCCAAACAAGACGAAGAAAAAAGAAATCTTGGCACAATACAATGAACTGAATTTAAATAGAAATTATAAGTTCAATCAAAACAAGTGGTAGGTAGTTAATAATGGTCTTTTTTATTTATTTCAGTCATTATGTTGCTGGTTTTTTGTTTTGCTACAGACAACTATTAGGCAAAATACTATTTTTAATATCAGAATATCACATCTCTACAATCAATCTTTTCTTTTTAAAATGTCAAAGTTTTGGGTTTAGGCTTTTTTTCAGACTTTGGAAAATTAAAGAATTGGGTTTAAAAATCTCCCAAAACTGAACCTTTTTATTTGCATAAAAATAATAATTTCCTGTAAAAATGTATTGTTTGTGTGGAGGTTTTTTGTTTTCTTTTGTTAATACAAATTTTTTTCCTTCTTTTGTTAATACAAAATATTTATTTTTTAAATGAAGAATAGTTTGGTTTGTGAAACAACAGAGTAGAGAAAAAACCGAAATGAGAGCTGAGCCTGTCCCCACACAATGCTGTTATTCAGTCAAATACTGTGAAAAACAGACATTTGGTTCCTGTTTTGGAGAACCAGTAAAGCTGCAGCAACTGATACCTGTTGTGAATCTGTCCAGCTAATCTCCAACCTCAGCAAACAATTAATGCTATCAGATTTTACCTATTAAAACCTGTAATACTAATAAATCTTTAGTTTTGTTGTGTCTCTGTAAAATGACATAAATGTTTGTGGTTTTTTATGTTCACATCAAGCTTACTCCTAAAACCACTGTACATTCTATTAAGAAGTAAAACCAAAGCCAACATAGCTAGAAGTTAAATAAAAATATAATTACTTCTAATAATATTTGTGTGGCATTTAAAACTTAAAGTCGATGGTTTATGATTTTTCTTTTTAAAATCTCAGCACTTGAAGATAAAACCAGGATGTAATCTGAAGATGAGTCCATTGGTCAGGAAATCACAGAGCCAGCACACTCTCAGAGACTCATGTTTCATAAAACATAACAAAGTGAAGGGAGCTATAAATAAGAAAATAAAGCCATAGTCTGCAGTTAAAATCCTTGCTGCTTGCAGTACATCATTCTGTTCCTAAGTGTCTGTTGCTGGGCTGGAGTCTCTAAAATTAACATTGCAATAGCCTACACGGGCCCCAAAACACACACAAGAAAATATTGCTGAACTGGTTATTAAAAGTGCTAACATATGTTTGTTGTTTTCCCAACGTGTTTCTATCCCTTGAAAATATTTATCAGGATAAAATTTTGAATTAGCTCCTTGAACAGCCAATGTGCAAATGCTAAGACAGAAGTGTGTGTAGTTTTTAGTGAAAACTGAAGTACTGATGAATTTTAACAGTTTCACAGTATTTATAGGCATGATTTTTACACTTACTAGGATCAGCATCACTTAAAAATTAAAAGACATTAATGCACATGCATCTAATAAGAATATCTGCAAAGCAATCTTAATTGGTTTATAACCCTACGAATTTAGAAGTGAAAAAATGAAATCCCATTTTTTACTTAATACAGAAACTAAAAAAGAATTGTTGGTATATTATATACACATAAAGCCTCAGTGATTTATATATATATTCCTATATATATATAAAAATATATAGATAAAGCTTCAGTGTTTGATGTACTCATGGCTGTCGACTAAATGCTACCTTTCTCCTCTGTTAAGGAGGGCAAGGCTTGATCCCTGGCTGATTAGGAAAGGATAAGTAGCTTCCATTAGAAATAAACCATGGAACAGCAGAGAATATGACCAAGAAACAGGGCAAGCACCTCTCAGAGCACAGCACACGGCAGCAAGATCCGTGGTACCCGTTGTTAGAAGCCTTTCATGGAGCTCTCTCCACTAAAACCTCGTCACTCCACACCAGACATCTGAGGGACACCGGGAATTTTAACGAGCATAGCTAAAAGTCCTTGGGAACGACAAAAGCAGAGCCCAGCCTGACGTCTGCTGACTCTGATGTGTGCAGCAGGTTTTGGAAAACACGTCACGCTCAGCCGTTACAATGGAAAAGTTGAAACTGGCTGGGTACAAAGTGGCGCTGAACTTTCATTTCCGTGGCAGTCCACACAGGAGGGATCCGGATTATTCTCCTTGCCTCTGAAGTCCACGTGCACTCCTCTCAAGTGGCAGCTGAACCAATAGATATGGAAATACTTGGCTGAGGTATTCCTGTGGCTTTAGGCTACTTTCTTCGGCACCTTTTTGTACTGGCTTTTAAATAAGAGACCGCACCCGCAGTAGAGTATTGGGGGATGTACACATTTGTGTTTCACGAACGTAGCAAAAAAGGCCAGTTAAGCCAGATTTCAGCCGTTCCATTCTGCATAAATACACAGAAACAAAAGTATTTTTTACCTGGTCACCTGAGCATATTCAGACTCATCCACATATCGAAGAACATTAAAAAAAAAAAAAAAAAAAGATTA
Organism: Falcunculus frontatus; assembly: GCA_013398115.1. Lineage (NCBI taxonomy): Eukaryota > Metazoa > Chordata > Aves > Passeriformes > Falcunculus > Falcunculus frontatus. Next base: position 231,852 of record VZRV01004309.1, on the reverse strand, counting down.
AAACAGCAAACACATTTGGTTTAAATAAAAAAACCACAACAAAAATTTGTGTGTAGGGATTGATGAATTTGCAATGAAAACACATTGCAATGAAGAGAGTTCGTGGCTCCAGAAAGATGAAATATGTGAAAGAATCAACAGTTATTAGTTTATCTTAAACAAATTTTTCAGTGACCACAGAAATGAAAATCCATAGGACAAAGTAATCATCAACATTTCATGTTTCTCATAGAAATGGTAAAAATATACTTATATCAAAAGTGCTCAGCTAAGATTATATCTTATGTTCATTATTATGTCAAAGTGCTATACCTTAACTGGATTTTTAATTTTTTTTTTTTAATGGAGATGTCTGGGCTGACTATTTCTCTAATGTTACAAGAGAGATGTAACCTAGACTCCACAATACAACTCTGCTGGGTTACATTTGGTAGAATCCAGCCATGACCCGGGCTGTGGATTCTAACACAAAGACCAGACACACAGTTTTGGCTCACTCACTACCCTCTGCATGCCAGAAGATTTAAAAGAGTGAGAGCAGATGTAAGAGCACCTTAAGAAAACAGGAAAATGCGATAGCCGTGTCTAAAGCAAGATCTGTATATTTCACCTTACATACAAAATAAGAGCAGCTGGTAAGCCACAGTCTGGAATTAAAACTATTTGTTTGTAGTTTGCTCGGTATTTATTGGGCAGTTCTCAGTGTCTGCACACTGGGATGCATTAGGACATCTTACTTTATCCAGTATCTGAGATCCTGCTCTTTCAGAGATAACATTTGAATTATTGTGACCTTCCCAAGGCACAATACCACTTTTTTTTTCCTCATTTGAAGCATTAGATTCAATGTTAGATTGCTATTGCATACCTCATGGCACGCCAGTAACTATAAAAACCCTTGTATTAGTTCTGTACAGTGTCTTCTGTCACAACCTCCTGGCTCTTCCTGGGCTATGACTGATCTCATTCTGCCTTTTAGCAAGCCACTCTCTTTACATGACTTTCGGAATATTTAGAAGCCTCTTCAACCAGGAGATGTTATAGCCTCCAGGAAAAGAGTGTAGCTCTTTCAGACCTGTCTCTGGGTGCTCTCCAGAGCTCAGAGGCAGATATGCTTCTGTCTCTGACACTTCAGGGCTGCGTTCTGCTCCATTCAGCCAGCAGATGTAGCATGTCTTCGTACTATTTCCAAACCCCTCACACTTCCCCAGCCATATCTCAAACTCTGTTCAGTGCTGAAAGAAATCAAATACTGACACCTCATTACTTCATGGATGTATTTAGGAGGAAGATTTAGCTAAGAAGCCGTAGAGAACGTTAGCATTTGAGCAGTACTGAATTAGTTTGAGTCTTCCCATTTTTCCAGAAACCTTACAAATTCAGCTGAAAAAGCATAAGCTGTTACCCAGCTAATAGGAAATGGTGTAGTTGCTGGGAGATGAATTTTCTGGAAGCCAGAAAAAACATTATTGTCATTAGGAAAATGGGCACTTATCCTCCCCACAGGAGTTCTAACTGTGGCTATGGTCCAGTTTATAAGAGTCATGCTGTGCATGATAAAAATGTGTAAATGAAAGGATGGAAAACATCTCTCGGGTTTTTTAATTGCAAAATCAAGGATCATAAAGAGACCTCTCAAACTGGAAACTTCAAACTGGAAGGTACTTTTTCATCTATGGAACTGTCTTATAAAGGAATTAGTAAAAACATCCCTTTTTTGCACAATATTTTTTGTGCAAAAATAAACCTACTTAATATGGAAAAGCACAAGTCTGCAGATCACTTTTGACCTTGTTGAATACATAATAAATGAATAACTCTATAGTAACTTTGCTATTTCATAGTTTACAAATGTTCACAAGTCTGGGAAGACTAAGCTTTTTGCTCTCTTATATTTATTTTCACACATAATACAGAAACACCCAGAGGCCATCTATAGAAACTGTATACATACATAATAAAGCCCTGATCCTGAAAAACTCCCAGTCTAATATGAAGAGTCTAGATAAAGACCATGAGAAGACAAATAATACCATGTTGCAGATGGGAGAAATGAAGGGTAGAAGCACAGAGGAAGCTGCACTGCTCAACAATTGAGTCATTTCCTTTGTGGCCCATCTATGTCATCCCAGTTCTGTTTAAGCCATCCCCCCAAAGAGCATCCTGGGACACTGGGGTGTGCTGGAATATGGGATTGCTGGCATTTCAGATCAGTACTGCTGGCAGGGAGCTCCCTGGAGAGAGACAAATTGAAAGCCAGCACTTTCCTTGCCCAGACAGTGGCTAATGCCATGGCTGCTCCTGGGAGCCTCATGGACTTTCTTGGGAGAAGCTAAAACCTACAAACACCTGGAGGAAGTGGTTACTCGTAGCTGCTGCTCCACTCCTGTTTTCAAGAAAGAGGTTGTCTTGGGGTGACTTTATGATGTGTATCCCCCATCATCGCTCTATGCCCGGATATGATTCCTGTGCCTTTCTGTGCCTTTAAACTGAGCCCAAGAGAGGGAAGAGAAGGTAAAAAAAAAAGGCCAGACGGTCTTTTTTCAAAGCAGTCTGTGCTCCAAGGTCACCACTCCTCTGTGTCTCTCTGCTGTGGGGAGAAGTGTGGAGGAAGCACCCTTCCTGCTTTCCAGCCAGCTTCTTCGGCTCTGTTTCTTCAGGGAGAGACAGAGAGTTAAACCTTGTTTTTCTGGGACTTCGGATTCTCTTTTTCTTCTCTTCTGGACAGGTTCAGAACATCAGAACATCAGAACCTCACCAGGGACCTTCCCCCGGCCTGGAGGGGAGCCCCACGCCGACCCAGCTCCGAGGAGGAGAGAGACCACACTCACAGAAGGACTCCCAAATCTTTCAGGTTTTCTCTCCACAGCGAGAGATTTCATTATTTAGCATTATTATTCTTTTCCTGTGTGTCTGTTAAATAAATAGTTTTTATTTCCTCTTTCACATTCCTCTGAGGAATATTTCTTTCCCGAACCTGGGTGGGGGAGGAGCGGCTATAACCTGCCTTCCTTTGAGGAGACGTTCCTTTGGGACATTTCCCTGAATTTGGCCCAAACCAGCTCAGAGGTGATTGATTATGCTCCCCTCAGAAAGTGATGCCTGGGAGACAAACCTTCCCCTCTTCTGCCAGAAGGGATATGAGTACGGGTTTTCTGCATAAGCAACTAACCCAACTCAGAGACCACAGCCTGCAGCTGGGAAAAGGAGGGGACTGATTTCCTTCACCCCAACGAAGGGACTTCATTGTAGAGAAAACTTCTTGACCAGTGAAAGAGGGCGTAAGGGCAAATACAAATCTGTAATTCAGGGTTTAGTTTTATGTCTGGGAGGGTGAGTGTTTCATGAGAAAAGCAAAGGCAGAAGCTGGGGATCTGTGCTTCCAGCTTTGTCCCAGCTGTACAACACAGTGCTCAAACCAGGCCACTCTATCATGGCTTTGAAAGTCATCAGATCAAATCTCTCAGGACCTGACAGGTTTGTACGAAGAGTGTTTGCCAAGGTATCCAGGCAGGGGAAGAACAAGGCTCAAGCAGATATATACAGTACAAAATATATTAAATTCCTCAATCTGAGACGTTGTATCAATATCCGCTACCTATAAAAGCCCTGATGCTTCCCTGTCAGGCAACGGCTGAATGTAAGTTTTCAGAGCTGCAATTCACTGCCTTCTCTCAGGTGACATGTCCAAGGTCTCCCAAGACATAACCTTCTGCATAAATTCTGCCTTTTCACTCACTTCTCCAATTCTCATTTCTTAAAAAGCTGGAAATCAGCTTACTGATTTAAAACAAATGCCAGAGAGCCTCCATCAGGTGTGTAAAATGATGGGTTGGTTTCCAAACAGCCACAGTAACCACAGGGGTTCCATTGATGCCTCCTGCAGCCACCTAGAAACAGAGACTAGACAAGAGGAAGGGAATAAAGACAGGTATTTATTTGAAGGGCCTTCAAGGTACACCCTGGGGGAGCCAGAGGCTGCTTCCAAAAATTGGACCCCAAGATGGACCACGGGTCACGAGTTCTTCACACTTTTATAGGTTTGGATCATTTGCATATCAGGGTTAATTCTCCAATTCAAGCCCCAGTTTAACGATGTAATTCCCCTCAGCTTGCCCCCCTTAGAATCTTTGGTTTACACATTTTGGGCCTAAAAACAGCCTGGTTGTCCTTGAAGGCAAAGCCTGGAGAGGCTTTGTTATGTCTGCCCAGTACGAGAGAGCAGGAATTACAGGCTACAAGGAACTTCAGAGTTACACTCTGAGCAGTACAGGATTTAAAAATATAAAAGTTAAAACCTAAGGCATCACCATGAGACCTGCTCAAACCCCTTTCTGGTTGATTCTGCTTAGGAAGCTGGCTGTGACTGGAGCAGGATTCAGGGGCTGTGAACCTCTGTGCATGCACGTTGCCCCTTTCCCTAGAGGAAGATCTCATGGACATCCGAGGGGGTAGGGGAAAGTGCAGGAGGGACTGGATGGCCCTCGTTGCCAGGCAGTCACTCCCCAAGAAGCCACCAGTGTTGGGGCTCGGGGTTCCCTGCCAGGAGAATGTCCTTGACCACCAGCAGTGGGGACATGAAAGAGTCACCACAGGAGACAAGTGGCCACGGCAGCTGGGTGAGAGAGAGGCTCAGGGGTGGCAGGCACAGGACAGGCTGCACAGCTGCCAAGAGAAGGGCATCCACCTTGTGCAGGTGGCAGCACTCATGGCACAAAACTCCGTGGGTTTGGGAACAGAGAGAAACCAAGTACCGAGTCTGTTGTCTTGAGAACGTGGTAGAAAAATGATAATTTCTGATCTCTGCCACCCAAAGGATAAGCTTTAAAAAAGTCAGCTTCTACTAGATTACAGTTCTTCAAAACAGTGAGTTAAACTTGTCCAAGCAGGGATCCTGAATTTCACAGCCCTTGATTTTTCTAAATGGCATATGCTGTTAAAAGAGAAACCAAATGAGCGAGTGCAAAATGCCTGTCTTTATACATTACATTATAGATATTTTCTAGCATATGCTACTGTTGTGACACTGTGCCTTGTTGTGCCAGACATCAACCAGGTCACAGCATGGAAGGAGTGAAGTTTGAGAAGAGCCTGTTCTCAGAGTCCTTAGGGGCGTAGTGAAACCCAAACTTTCCAAGCAGCAGGGAACACTGCTAACCTTTGGGCTGAACAAGGCTGGAAAGCAGACTTTTTTTCCTAATTTTGTCACTATAGGCTGTGCTAAGTATTGTGTGACCCTGGAGCTGAGAGAACAAGGCTTATAAAAGTTCATATCACTTCAGAGACTATTTCCTACAGTAATGAAAACACGTTCTCCAGACATTATTCTTACATATGAACAGCTCTTACCTTAACCGTAAAATTTCCTTCTCTGAAAATAACCGCGAACTTATATAGAAATCATCTTAATCATGAGGAAAGAAAATAAATTTTTAAAACCTTCAAGTATATTGTACTCATGCTAGATGTAAAATTAACTTTTCTGTCATTTTCTCCCCTTTTTTGAGAATTGGAAGCTTATTTGTCTATCTTGAAAGACCATTGTGTGCTCTGATAAATATTTCACTATCGGACATCAAATGAAACCTAATTTTCTCCTCTATTAAATGTACTTACTATAAATGCAGATTCAATATTTTTGTGTGTGTGTAAAATTTTAATTGCTCTACTATTTATGCAAGGTCAAATTCAAGTGGCATATGTTGAAAAACGTTATGGATTAATATGACAGCCTGTAACAACAGAGATTGAACTGGTTTAGCTTTTTTTTTTATGCCACTGCCTCAGCTAGAGCAGCTAATTATTCTTCAAGTATGTCAATTTATCCTAATTCCCCACTACCACAGATCAGCACCAATGAGGACTTGCTAAAGAACTGCTGGAGTGGTCGTGCCAATTTTCATCTACAACAGCCTCACACGGAGAGTGGCACCCACAGCAGTCAAGCCATTAGCCAGATATAAAGAGATATTATTTCTCTGCTACTGGCATTACTGGCATAGATCAAATTGTTAGAATGGTCTAAATTCTAGTAGCTGTTCTTCTAAAAATAGTGCCAAACAGGTAAGAATCAGAGTTTAGAAATTACTACAGGCAACTGCAGGAACCAGATCTTCAAAAGTGTAGAAGAGGCATGTGGTAATATTTGATAATCGCCTTACAGCCTGCTTATATTACTGGCCATTTACAAATGACCTCATCATTTTTCTGCCATACAAAGGCAGCTTGTTGCAGGTTTTCCTGAACAAGAGAATAACCACCCATTCAGTTTTTCAAAAAATGAGAATTGACGCTCATAATCCTTCCTTGATGTTTTTGTAAAATGCTTTTTGTTAGGCAACTTCTGATAGAAACCCCTGTCATACACTTGAGTAATTATATCTCATGAGATAAACAGCTTTTTGAAAGAGTTAGTTATTTCTGAACCAGTCTCCTAAACAATGCAGGCAAATGGATTTCTAAGAGGTAAAAGCAAACTAAAAGAAAGAAATTAATATAAAAATCTGACATTTTTGTTCATTCTTCCTAAAAGTACAGAAAAAAACCCCAAACAAAAACAAAACCCAAAAAAAAAAACCCCAAAACCAAAAACCCCTGGCCCACAGACTCACTTATAAGTAGAAAGAGCTGCATTTTTAATGTTTGTACAGTCTGTGTGATGCATCTGTTTGTCAGGTTGCCTGCTTGCCAGAAAGATATCAAGGTGTGCTCACATTGTCTCATTTGTTCCCTCTAAATGATTACCTTCCAGCACCTCCCACTTTCTATAGCTTTCCACGTACTCGCGTGAAGAATTTGAAACAAAGAAGTGAGATTTAGCTTGCTTTCTTTCACCCTTCTCTACAAGGCAAGAATAAAAGCAGGCTATTTAAGCTACGAGGATTTGAAATGGGGAAGAAATCATTGCTTACATCCTAAGGTGCTAGCTGAGAAGATGAAGTTGACAGCAAACACCATATGAAATGTACATGTGCCCACTCCAATAGTAGGAGAAAAAAAAAAAAATGATTACAACAGTTTATTTCTGTCATAACATACAAGCTGTTAGCAAATTCAGACAATTCTTCCTGTTCAGTATCTCCAAGTCCAACCGCTTTCCTCACCACCCCTAGTGCTAAACCCTGTCATCTCACACACCAAATGTGGTACCCTGCTGGTCCCTTGGCTTCTCACAGCTACACCTTCCTCTCCTTCTGGTTTGCTGACATATGAAATGTCTTGCTGTCAGAATAACTTTCCTCGCTTCTTGTTGATTTTATTCCCTTTTCCAAACCCTTTCACTCCATACCCCAGCGCCTTCCACGTCAAAGGTTTTAATTTTAGCAACTGCATTGTTTTATAGGATAGGATGCGCACACCTGAAATAGTAACTCTGGCACCAGGAAAACACCGTCTTTGTGAACACCAAGAGCAGCTACTCGTAATAAACAAGATCTGTACAGACTGTGGAAGAGACACAGATTGCAGGAACAGAGAATTCTAAGGAGGCGCCACGAAGACAACCGTATGCAAAAGGCTGCAAAAAGATACACACGTGTAGAACAGCTCCCTGAAATAAAGAACTGGTGCATTTTCCAAAACAGGGACTCCTCTTGTGCTATTACTTTGCATGTGATCCATGAAGCAAATATTTAAAGACAGATAGCTTGAAATCAAATTACTCATTTGGGAGGAAGAGATGCTTTCTCTGAAAGCAGACTGAGCTTGATTACAATGGATTTATGAAGAACACAATAGATACAGTCTCATTTTTACAAATTCAGCTTGCTTAGAAACATGTATATTTTTACTGGACAAAGATAAAAATAATGACTTCAAATACGTGACAGTATCTTTCATCTTCTGTAATAGATGTCCTACACCCTTTGGCAAATATTGGTGACACTGGTAAAAGAAGACTGAGTAGCTTAAATCCTATTTCTCAAAGGTTAAAAGGTGGATCTATCTGAAATTTTTATACTCGGAATATATCTGTGCTATAAAGTGGAAAGTGATGCTAGAATTTTCAGTGAATTTATGCTGAAAAAAGTAACTCCAAGAAATGCTATAAGCCTATTGCTATTTACCAGTATTATTGATGATCCTTTACAAATACTTGTGAATTATTCCAAAATCATGAAGGAATTATGCATGCATTTTTTAGCCATTGCAATGAGGCATATGGGACTCGGAGTTGTGGGGAAGGGGAAAAGCAACCGAAACTACGAATTTTGCTGGCATCCCATAAGGAGAGGAAAACACTCTACACGAATGGTCGGCTCTTGGTCTGGCCTAAACTGGATGTCCAAGTATTTCCCCCAAAACACATCACGTCTACTTTCACTCATGAGAAGGAGGAATTTAGGTAAAGCAACACTACTACTCTAAGACCTTTCAATGTGTCTTTGAAATACCACTGATTTCTAAAGCTGAATGAAAAATATTTTCGCAATGTACAAAGATCACTGGGACTGAAAATATGCAGGCTAGTATGTAGAAAGGTCTGGTCAGCTTCCTTCCCCCCTTAGACTTCCAGGCTTCAATTTGGTCTCTTGGGCATTGTGGAGACAGCATTGGAAATGTCCTTTCTGTTTTGTACAGCTGAGCACAGTTCTCATGACCGGAGTTCTCTCTTCCAGCTCACTCCCGAGCAGTTCATGGGAAGGCCACACGTGATTCCCAACCAGCTGGACACAGCCCCAGCACTTTGCACACTGTGTCCTTAGTGTGGAGGATGCTTTCCTTCCTGGGGAAACGGAGGAGTCGGATTTTTCATTTATTGAGCACGAAGAAAGAAAGGAAGGAGCCAGAACATCTGATAATGTGTTGTGTGAGGCTGCAGTTTCAGACTTGGAACTCATTCTGCTCTCTCTCACTGCCACCATCTGCTCTTCCAGCCTCCCCATCTGCCTCCCTCGCCACTGCTGAACACTCTCTTGACTTTCTGCAAACCCTCTACTCTACGCTTCTCCCAGCTCTTCGCTACGCAGAGTTTTCCAAGGCTCCTTCCAATGTATCTTGGTCATCAAAGTTGTTGAACTGGACTTCTTCAAAGGACCACCATCCATCCACCAAACTCCTTCCACTGTCCCTGGGGACACTGGAACTCCAGCTGTCCTACCACAACCACTCAGCTCTGCCTTAATCTAGATCTTCCCGTGTTCTGCAAAATCTCAGCATGCCTGTCATCATTATTCAGCCTGGGTAATTTTCCGGCCTCCTATTGAGTTACTTCATATATTTAGAGACCTCCTGGTCCTTCGGTCTGTTTCTAACCCTCTCTTTAATTTTCAGCCTTGAGATTCTCATTCCACAGCTTTCTGACCCTTACCATTTGCTGGTTAGAACAGCTTTGCCTACACAATATAGACAACACTGTAAGATTTCACTTTTATTTTGATTTTTCAGTTCAAGTTAGACCACAACTTTTCTTTCCAAAAACATTTTTCCCCCATTTTATAACGAAGTTTTAGTAGTCTTTTTAAACCAACAGGGATACTACAAATACCTTATGTATGCTATCACTTGAAAAACGTTGAGTCATAGAACAATTTTGGTTGGAAAAGACCTTTAAGATGACCAAGTCCAACAGTGAAATGATCAATAACATTATACTACTACTACTAGTGTTTTCTGTGAGCTGCAAAACTATGAATGCTGCAGCATCACAAATGTGAATGGGTCTCAGAAATATCACAAGGATAGGTATTAAATTAAAATTTATGCCATATTTTAACTTTCCTCATATCAGTACATTGTTCACAAGACTTTCGCTGGATAAAATACACACACAGAAAGCTGTCACTGTCAACCATTTAACTTGAAGCCTTTTAGTTTTCTCCCCAAAGTGCCTTATTTTCTTAAGAATAAGCTGCTGATTTACATTTCTGTGAATAGCTTCTTTCAAGGTCTCTTTAAGTGCTATTTGTGTTACTGGGATGCACCAGCTTCGATTTTACTACAAAATTACAGACAGAATATCTCAGTTATGGGGGTCTAAGAAGCAAGGGCGCTTAGAGAATACAGCAAGTAAGAAATGGCAAAGGCTGGCTTCTCTTAGCGTAATTCATGTTGGCCACTGTGTATTATGGGATAGAATTAGCCTGAAGACCACAGGGCATCTCCTGTGAAGGTACTCCTGGATGCAAGCACAGCTGGGAAAGCAGCCCATGGTGCCTTCCATTTTTGCATTTATGACAGAACCACCACCTCTACAGCTCAGAGACAATGAGAAGCTGTGATATCTGTTGTAAGTTTTCATTTGGTATTTAAACTATCCTGGAAACCCAGAACAGAGACATTTGAAAGTGTAAACAAAGATTGCAACTAAGGGAGTCAGAGAGGTGATGAGATACTCAATAGCAGGGACATGATTTCATTATGAGCTCAAACATCTCTGTAATTGATTTGAGGATTAATATTAATTTATAAAATTACAAAGTACAGACTATTTAAAGGCTACATGCTTTCACTTTTAAATTTCTTCTCACCACTATTAACTTTTGATCTCTAAGCTTAAGACTGATCTACTGGAGCTATTTCTTCCCAAGTTCCTAACAGCTGAAATTTATCTCTGCAAGGTGGGGCGGGGCAAGAGGCTCAATCACCTCTTGGATTTCATTAAGGGATTGTCTCCACCACAGTAAACAGGGTACTGCAGTCAATGAGGTCTCAATACCTGCCTTAAATGAGTTGGTTTGGAAGCAACAAAAAAGAGTCTCAGCAGTAAAACGGCTTGAAACATCTTGAACCTTGTACACTGCGGCAGCAGCAGCATTCTGAGTGACCAAGGCAGATGGTCAGTGCCTAACAGGGACATGCATCCACGGGCTGCTGCTCAAGGGCTCCTTGGAGCATCATTCTGAGGGATGGACTCACCTTCTGTATCCTCTCCCTATACTGAGATGATTTCTACCTGAGGAACATACGTTGTTTCAGAACCATACTGATAGAACTAATGTTTCTGACATGTTTGGCTCTAACATATTCAGGACAGTACTTTCCACCAGTAAAATGATAACTGAAGTAAAGCTCTGGAGCTATGTGTTGGCAGTATTAAGTAGTGTTTTGACTGCATGGATTTAGCAAGAAAAAAAAACCCCAAAACAAAAAAAGGCATAAGAAACAATAAAACTATGAAAGATAGCTGATTTCTTATTCGTGAAATTTAGATTATTTTTGTATGGCTAGAATGCTTAAAGCTTCCTAGAAACCAGAGGAAGTGGTTTAAAAACTCTAAATATCAACAAATTATTTATTCCTTTGCAAGTCAGACTGCTGGAGAACATATTTAACTTACGTCATTCCCATAGTTATCCTTTGCATCAAAGAGATAATTATTTATGCAACAAGACGTAAGTGGGGAAACAGTTTTTCTGAGATAATCACACCCCTGGGACATTGCATGGCTCAGGGTTCATTACTGTTGAGAGGAAAAGCGCATTTTGTTCTGGAGTTTTAAATTCCAAACTGCGGTTTCAGCCAAGCAGCCAGTTTCAGGTGGATTAATGTGTCCCTTTAGGTAGCTCACCTCACCTGTCAATCACAGTATCTCACCCAACCTAAATAAAATTCTTAACTCCTTCTTTACCACACTGCCAAAAGGTAACACCTTTTGAAAAGGAGTTTGTTATTTTAATTTTAATGACGGGAGATGAGCAGAAGATACCCAAAGGGTATGCTGGTATTAGTACAGAAGAGATTCATCTACAGGAAATGCAAAACCAATACTGAATTAACAGTATGACAAGTTTGCATATGTAACTCAATTGTTTAATGGAATGAACACTGATAAGTATTAGTACTTAAAGCCAATCACCTGAATTACAAAAAGAATTATGCATATTTTCTTTTGAACAAAGCACTTTTATAACTTGGAGGTACCTCCTCAACACCCAGCATGAAACAGCCATTTCCAGCACACAGTCTCCTCCTAGCTGCAAGTAGAGGATGCCACTTAAGTCTCAATGGAATTGAAATGCGATGAGAAGCTCACAAGGAAAACTTTTTATGCACTACTGTGTGGTCTTAGAAGTGAGATGACAGAGGCCTGTTTAACTAACTCTCTTGAGAAACATCTCCTCTGACTGATGGTTTTGATAAGCAGGATCTCAAACAGAAGTATTTGCAGCCTCTTGCAATTTGAAGCATGCATCAAAATCAACAAAGAAAACGAATGTTAAGAACCTAATGCAATACTTCAGACAGAAAAAAACCCCGTTAACTTCCTTCCCTATTTGTTGAAATAGAAAGTGAAATAAATCTTATCAGCTGTCTACATGGATGCTCGTTCTACCCAGAGGTAACGGATGAGAGTTCTCTACGCAAGTGACATCTAATGACTATGCGCACACTTATCTTTCTCCCAGTGGGATAATTGTTTCTACTCCAGACTCTCCATACTTTCTCCTTTTTTGTATTTTACAGACACGGCTTCCATCTGCTCCATAAGCCAAATCTCATTTTGAGCATACAGAGTGATCAGGAAGAAACCTGATTCTCCGCTTCCCGAAGAAACCGTTTGGAACTGTCACATCTCTGGTCTGTCTGCTTCTGCTTGTGCTTGTCCTCTGGTCCAAGGCAGCATTTTGCTTTCATAAATATTCTCATGCCTTAGATATATGTAACTTCTTTCAGTTTTATTTTTTTAAGTTTAGCTGCTCATTCATTAACTTTGTGCTTTCATTTCCCTCTTCTCCTCTTATCTGTTTCCAGCTCTACCAATTGAGCTCTGGAAATGGATTTCTTTCTTTTTCATTTTTTTTTACCTGTGCCACAAGCAATTATCATCTTTCCAGTACAAGATTTGAAGGCATCTCTTAACACCCCACTATGATGAATTTTATTCAAAAGTCAGTTATTAAAGAGGAGATATAATTTCTGAATGTTACATCTCTGGGTAAATCAATTTTAAGCCTCTATATTCTTTTCCTACCATAATTAACATACTACTTCAAAGACGCAAAAGGACAAATGATCCATTGAGGCCAGCGCTGGGCATGAGAATTCCAGTAAGATATTTCATCTCTTGGAATCCAAGTGTATTAAATCTAGCAACACGCTGTGCTCTCCATGCCTCTAGAAGCAGATTCATTCATTGCATCAATTAATGTATTTGTTGCCTTTGAAATATATTAAGGTCTGTGGGACAAGACATGCAATTTTGCACTAGTACATTATCAAACTACCTCCTCAGATTATTAAAATACTTAATGCCCTTTGACCACTAGTTCTTTAAAAAATATTTTCCCGCAGCTTATCAAGGCAACAGGAGCAGAAGTTACAGCTGGTAGAAGTAAGGATAAATGTTGGTCTTCTGGCACAAAAAATGTCAATTTGTCCACTTCCTCTTTATGAATAGTCAAACAAATGATTGATCTCTAGTCTTTCCTGGAGTCAGAACAAGAATACTCAGCCTCTGCATATCAGCCCCTCCAATGGCAGGCAGCTGGACTTTACAGCCGATCCAAATGCTTTCAAATTGGCTTATACAGCTATAATTTTTCACAATACAAGGAAATATAAAGGAAATACAGAAAAATTGTTCCAAATAAATTATTTATCAACCTATTTCCAAAGGAGTTACAGACTTCAGGATAGCTGGCCCTTCTCACTGGGAAAAAAAACAACGCATACACACTATGTCCAAAGGGAAGGCAATCTTACTGCTATTAGCATTAGACTTCAAGCTCTTCTTGAACAGGAAGAACCTATTTCATTTTACAGGTTTATAAAGTAGAGCACAGAGGGGTCCAGTGCAGTGATCTTGCCTCTGCCCCTCTTTCCAATGATAGTCGTGAGTATATTGTGTCTCTTTTTATTGAGTATTAAAACCAAGCTGTTTATAATTAAGATACTACTGGCAGTTTATTAGAAGACATGAAAACGTGGAAAAACCCCATCAATAATTGATTAGGAGAATGCTTCCAAATAGAAATAAAATCAGGAGAATAAACATTGAGTGCATCTCTCTAGGCCTTTGAATGAGCGATATAAAAACATGTCTGGTTTAGCAGCCTGTGCTGCTTGCTGTCATCTGATTTTAAACATATTCTCCCCGTTGCCCTACAGAGTAATCAATAAATTCATTTTCTTCGTCAGTGGTTGGTTTTCTCTTTTTCCCAGCTGTCATAACACAAGAACTGCTCTAAGCAGGACTACTTTGTCAGTAGATTTCACCCAACTGAGCCACATAATGCTTCTTCATGGAAAGGCAATCAAGGGGATTCTCTCTGTATGCAGATAATTTCAAACAGATAAAACTGACAGAGGTCAGGTACTTGTTGTTCTTCTAATTTATTTCTCTCATCTTAAATAATACGTGTTTAGTTAATCTATACTTCAAGGGTTCTAAAATTTAGTCGATCTGATGATATAACAGGTAGCAGCAGCATTAAGTACTGCAATTACTTTAAGCCCCGTCTCCAAACCAAAGCAGAACAAAAGATTTTGGTGATTGATAACATGTTTAAAGGAAAGAGCTTAAACCTGTGGAAGCCAAGCCACAGAAACAGAGGGTGCACTTCACAGTTCCTGTCAACTCCACATGTGAGTCGCCTGAGATGGTCACTACTAACAGGATGGGCAGATTTTTTTATGAAGAAAAGAAGAAAGTTCTTAGAACTTTCTCCTTTCCAACAGCAGGAATGCCGTCCCACCAGATTCTTGAGGCCCATCAAGGTACTGCACAGAGCTCCTGGCACTGGCATGACAGTCAAAAAGATCCTTTTATAAAGTAGGAGGAAATGCCCCACTGACTTGCATATATTAACATTGTGGTCACCAAGGTAGCTGGGTCCATGACAGGCTTAAAAACATGCAAATTATCTCCAAATGAAAATGCACACATGAACAAAAACATGTTCACATTTATACCTTCCAGAAGGAAAAATCTTCGAGTCTAACTCCTAATTGGTGACATCCCAAGAATTAGGAGTTAGATTGTCACAACACTGGGGCAAAATTAATTATAGCAAAACAAAATCTCTTTTTCTAGGTCAGCAAACCTACTGCTAGCATTACAAAATTCCTGAGTTTGGGTTGTTGGGCTTTTCTATTTTTTTGAATGATGTATTTGATACAGTAGTAATAAAAAGAAATCCTTACAACTCATTTTCAAGGGAAAGTCAGAGACTAGAGCAACTACATACTCTTCTGGGATTTGTGGTTTTAATTAGGCTTGTAAGTTCTGAAATTAAAATCACATTTGCTTCCTTTCTGAGGAACATTTATCATTTAGAAACATAGATATTAGACATAGATATGCTTGAAAGAGATGTCGTATAGAAGCCCTGCTGTTTCTGTAAGCTATAGGCTGCCACAGCCACACTATGGCCAAGCCCTGAAATGTTCACTTCTTGTCTTTGTGCAGGAAAATTCTTACTGAAATAAATGAGAAATGATTTCTATGCATTTGTTAGAAAATATCACATGTTCGTGCTCAACAGTGCTTCCTACTTTCATATTAAGAGAAATAAACAAATAATTTTAAATTAATCTTTCTTGTACAACTCTTTGTTAGTAAATTGAAGTTGCTCACTGGTTCTGTTGGTGGGTGCAGGAATAAACAGACTTTATAAGAGTTCAAAAGCATATTTAATTAATTAGCTGCAATGAATCCTTTCAATAATACTCTAAAAATACCAGATCTAAGTAGTAGAAATGTGTTGTGTTAAACTGGGCTATTTTCAGTGAACATGTATTTAACAGAAGAGAACATATTGATTTTGGTATGCTTCCCAAGTCGTGGCAGATAACATGAACAATTTGTTTAATTGCTAAATGAAGAGTAAAGCCTGCAATGTGTGGGACAATTGTCTGATCATCCGGGAGCCATTGCTGTGTCTCATTTGGCTGGAGACTGACAGGGCTCTGCCTGCTCGTTTTACAGCATGGCAAGTGAGTCCCACATCCAAGAAAAGATGCTGAAGGAAGAGCTTCTTTGATATTGAAAACATCTCCAGTTTACTTAAGGCTGATATAAAAGCAACTCACAAAAATAAAAAATACTCCAATAGGGTGGTTTATCTGAAAACAGACTGGGCATTCAAATAAGAATAATACAATGAGAGGTATGCAGGGCTTTTTTCTTAGTTGAAAGCAGCAAGGTAAGGATCTGCATCTGATTTAACACAGCAGCTCAATAAAAAGATAAATGAATTTAAGATATTTTGAGCATTAGAAACACCAAAACTGTCTGTGAAACTATCATCTGCATACAGGGCAGAATGTCATCTTCCAATGTGCCATTGATGGCTGCAGGAAATAAATATAATTTTTAAGATTTAAATGAAAGATCCCTGGAAAGGGAGCTAAATATGTTCTGGTACTTAGTGGAAAAAAAAAGTGCAGTAGATTTGGGTGGAATAAGTCATGTAGTGTATAAAAAAACCCCAAGAATGGACCGTTAAAGGTGTGCAGAAGCTGACTGTTTCACCAACATAGACAATTAGGTGAAACTGAAGGAGTCTCAAACTTCTGGGTCACTCCAATCATCCCTTTAGTGGGCTTTAGATGCAACGTTCTTGTATCTATATTCTACCAATACAGAGAACCACTGAAGGTGGTTCATTTTCTCTAGAGTGCTGAGCCTGAGCAATGCTTCCCATTTTATTTCATAGTTTATTATATCCTTCATAATTTTAATAACTATCCTAGGTCAATCAGTGGGTATAGCTGTCAAATTACTGTTAAAAACAGCTAGGAAAAAAGAATAAAGTCATTTATATCCTTAGGTGTGGCTCATTCATATCCTCAGGAATTGCTGAGCATTCTGTGGGTAGATTTTGTAACTTTCTGTTTGGTTTCATTCTTGTTAGTCACAGCATAGTAAAAGTTTCTGGCAAGGCACAAAGAGTAGAATCCAGTCATTTTCTTTTTGCTAAAGACTGCTTTGCTCAAGTAGCAAGAAAGAAGCAGGGTATATAAAAAAAAAATAATCTGTAGATTGTGAAAATGATTGATGACAAGTGTGTTGAGCACAGAAACACCTTTATTCAGCAGGGTGCCACACTCAGAAATCCCCTTGCTGTTGAATAACAGCTTATGGCTGCTACAAGAAAGCCCCTCCCTGCTGGGAAATTTTGAAGCCGGGCAGAGAAGTTCTCTGTCTCTCTACAGAGAAAATTTATATCGGAAATGACAGCCATGACTACACCTTTGAGACAGCTTTCAGGGAAGGAAATAGAGTGCACCTGGGTGTCAGTGCATGAAATAGAATGAGAAATGGAAAGTTATCAATACAAGGTCCTAAATACTTTAATGGGAAGAAAAAAATTACCATCCGTGGATGCTTGTTTCACTTTATTAGGAGCTTTATTGCTTCAAGGACGGAGGAAAACTGCCATTACTGTGTATTTCAGAAGAGGGTCTCACTGTTCAGTAAGACCATACCCAAACAGAAAGGAAACTGCCTGCTGCTTAGTTAGATAGCTGCCATTTTTGTCTTCTTCTAAATCTACAAATAAGTCCAGGGTAGGAGCTACAGGAGCAGCTCCTTGCCTGCAGCATGACCTTTTGATCATGTTTCACTCTAAAAAGACATTTCCTACCCGAGGTTTTAACTGACGTGACAATAATTTTGGCTAAACTGTATGTGAAACCTTAATTCAACAAGGAGCTCTCATTTTAGCCCATCTCAGAACTTGCGTAGAGAGGAAAAAGAATGCAGTGCTGGAGAAAAAGACCTTTATAAATGTGTGTGGATAATAAAATCCATGGCTAGCTTAAAGGAAAAGATGTAAGCAAAGGCAGACAGAGATGCTAAACTGGATCATATGGAACACTTCAAAAGGTATATTCTGAGGAATGTGTTCTGCCACAAGTTCGAGAATGCACTAAATTCATCAAACAGCTTGAAAAATCTGCAGTGAATTATAAAAATCTACCAGATGGAAAAAGACTAAACAAGAAAGGCCTGAGCTTCTCAAGAGCACAATGACATCAGAGGAAGGAATGGCAGAATTTAAGCTGAAATTTTAAAATAAAACATTTTCTGAGGACAAGAAGATGGACTTTCATTCAGAATCAGACAAAAAAGTAAAAGAAAGACATTAACATGCTCTTAACTTCAGAGACAAACCAAAATAAACCACCATTTATGCAGACATGAAGGAAGGAAATTATTCTCCGTGCCAGATGGCCAGCAAAAGGTCTGTGTCTCTTTACATCCTAGAGACAAGATAAAATGTGTGTAGGCCTTGCAACACCCATCATGAGCAAAATCAGACAGCATAGGGCCTGCTGCCTTGCAATGACTCAGAATGCTGTGGCGCAGCCCTGAACAGAAGTGGGTTCTTTAGCAAATCTTGAACTGATGCCTTTTCTTGGTCTTAAAATCAAGAGCCAAACACGGTTAGAAGGGAAAAAGGGATTTTACCTTGGTATTTATTTGAAGGATCCTTGGTGCACTCCATCCAGGTGGAGCACGCTGGAATGCACATCCAAATGCACACCAAAATGCTCCCCCGTGGGCACCCCCGAAATGCACACACACAATAGTTTGGGTATAAAATTATAGGCTTTACCAATTAGCATATCTATCAAAGATTCCCCAATGGGAGGCTGAGTGAACCCCCCTCTCTGAGGAACCTTCTCCCCATGGACAGGCCTCTCTTAGTTTACAAAATGTGTTCCAGAGAAGACCTTGGTGTCTGAGCCTTCCAGGATGTTTGGTCTCCTGGCTTAACGGAATACTGGGCCTATGCTGGTTATCAAACCTGAAGAATTAGAAGTATGTGGGCTAAAAGGCCCTTAAGAATACATAAAAGTTATACAAAAGAGTATATAGAGGGGGTATATCTAAAAAGCAAAAAACATCATGGCATCAGAACCAGTCCAAGTTCTCCTGGCAAACAGCTGAGAGTTGGGAATGGCCGTGTGTGGGCACCGCTCTGAACGCAGCCCTCATGCTTGGGCTGGCTGTTTGTTAATGTCATTTTCCACAGAGGGATTCTCTGGAGGTGTATCACTAACAGGGCTTTCACCGCTGTTTGTGGGGCGGTGAAAGTTCCTCTGGAGTGGGAGAGCTCTCAGTCCTGCTGGAGCAGTGCTGGGGCTCCCCCAGGCATTTGATCCAGCCTGGCATTTTACTGAGCACATGCACAGAAAGAAGCGCATCAAAAGCTGAGCCCCAGCACCGCCGGCTTGGTGGAGCTTTGTTTTTGACTGGCAGTGACATCCATGGGAAAGCAGTGGGGGATGGATAGGGCTCGAGAGGAAGCTTGAGCATTTCCCTTTGTGCATCTCTCAGGATCGTGAGCTTCCCCACTTTCCAGCAGCACGAGAGATGGCTTTTTCCCAAATGTGCATCAGATAAAAGTGTAAAGGTCACTCTTTTGATGCGACTTCACAACAGCAATAGGAAAGAAGATAACACTGAGGACACATACCTTCCTTCTAGTTTTTTCCAACTGCAGACCTGTACTTCGCAAAAACATCCCGTTTTCCTTAACCATAGGGACACCCCATATTTGGCTCTTAGTTATACACTTTGCATAGAAAACAAAAAAACCCTGCAAGAACCATGTGGATTTCAAACCACACAACATAGAGAAAGTACAAAATAACACAAAGGTATGCAGCCAGTGCTTGAAAATTTTTGTCTGAAAAGAAAATCCTATACAGTGCTCTACATGAGAAATATGGATTAATTAGACTGTTTGCATTCAAATGACAGCCTATTTTGAATTCAGTATATTAGGATTTTCAAATATTATAGGCAACATCAAAGGGGTTATTTACCTATATTTTTCACATAAGATGTTTTATATTGTAAACACTCTGAGATTGGAGCTTATGGATGGAAAATAGCTCTTAAATCACTGCTCAGAAGATAACAGCAATAATTTTTCCACATAATGACAGTGATGTTAAATGTCTGTGCACTTTTGCAATCCCTTCCACCGTTTCATTATCAATCTCTTATCTCTTACAGCTGTTGAATGCAGTTGATGTTACAGCCCGATACACACGAGTGTGGAATCCTTCCAAGAGGGACAATCCAATCTCTGCCTTACTCTGTGGTTTGCAGCCTGTTTGCAGCCCTGAGCGCCCTGCAGGGTCATTCTTCTGCTCCACTTACTGGGGAAAGCTTTGCAGAAAAGGTGAGTCTTGCACACCACCCTGATCGTGACAGGGCTTTTACTTCTTTTTCTCCATCTTCCTTGGGAGGGGGGATCCTGAACTTGAACATTAATGGCATCATCAAGTGGCTCTACCAGAGGTTTTTTTTTGTAACACGATTTCCTCCAGGTCTGGTAGCTCCATTAAGAACTGAAAAGCAATTTTTAATTTATATTTTGCCTTCCATTAAGCGCCAGTTCTTTCACAGGTTACATACTCCAAGTAATCTGACATCAGACAGAGCTCCTAAATGTGAATGAGGACGCAATTTGGCCTTTTTAATGCAATATATGTGTAACTCCAGAAAGCTCAGCTTTTAGACTAGAAGCCTCAGCATCACAACGTGAATTAAATTTAGGATCAGGCCAGTATTTACCAGTCAGAGAGAAATCACTGCATCACATTGTGCCAGTGAAAAGGGAATGCCTAGGCAGAAATATATTTCCACTTTATGTATTTAGCCCAAAATGAAACTCCAAACCCAATTATTTTCTTACAGATTTACTACAGACTCCATTCTTTGAAGCATCAAGAGCAGAATCTTGCAGAAATGACAGGTACCTTAGGTCAAGGTAAATAAATTATTTGAATGAAAGTGGAAAGAACTGAGAGAAGTTTCAAGGCAAACCAGTTTACTTTAGAAACAATTTCTACAACCTTAGAGATGGATTTGAGCTATTAAAACCAACGCAAAATTTTAAAGAGACAAAAATGAAAACAGTGAGTTTTCTCTGATTATTTTTAAACCAGAATCATAAATCAAGCACTACAGTCCTCAGCCACAGAAACCAACAGCACAATTCTCAAAGAAACTGAAGAGGCCGGTTCTTTAGTTTGGATAATTCACTAGAAAGTCAATGAAAAAGAATGAAAAGAGTGGGTACTAAGAAACTCACAGGAAGAGTAATTTATGCAGTACTACCGAATATTTCCATCCCTCTTCTTACATACAATGAGAGTTTATTGATGACTTTTTATAGTGTCATATTCCAGTACTGACAAATTTACTTTCTTCTTCTATTTTAACTTCAAGCCTGTTAAGATCTTGAGTCTTTCATCCAGTTTTTCCACAAAATTTTGGTGTCTTTCATATGCAAATCTGATTCAAATTAATCACAAGTCAGCATCATTTATTTTGTCAATTGATGCCCACCAGTCGATGTATTGCTGAAGAGAAAGAAACAGCTGCAGGGATGAGAATCAAAACACTATCAACCCCTCAACTGTTGTCAAGTTAGGATTGTGCATGTATTTTTTTCTTATCGATCTTTTTTCATCTGGTTTTGGGGGTATTTTTTTTCCATTTAGGTATTTAAGGAATTACATTATACATTAACAATGGTTAATTACTGTCAGCCATCTTGTGTTGCATGCTAGAGAAAATATCAGAAATCATGTCTCAGTGCTCCTGTGTTTTTAATGTGTGATCAACACATCAGGGTGTTTGACAGTGTGCAAACCTGAAAACACTTTGTTGGGACTTGCACAAACATTTGGCACGAGATGTTAAGAAGTTCTCCTTGACTTGCATCTTACCTAACACCAGTAAACAAGATGGTTCAGGGTACACATTACCCATAAAGCTGTGATATTTCCAACTTCCATGAGTTTCATTAAGAATGGTTTAGTACAACTACAATTTTGCAAATGAATATGAACGTAGCTCAATGGGATTAGAGGAAAAAAATGTTTGATGTAGTTTCAACACATAGAAGCAAGGAAAAGCCTCAAACACAACGTGTCTGCAGCCTTCACAGTGTTTTAAAAGACAATCATCTCTGTAGGCTCACTGAAAAAAATCAAGCTCTGTCTGCTTTCTCTAAGCCCTCATCCAGCCACCTTCCTGAGAAATCCCACCTCCTGTCTCTGATTCCTTTCCGGGGGGAGAGATGGCTCGGTCTCAGAAAGACAAATTCACCTGCTTCCTTCCTTTTTGTTTTCACAGGCATCAGCTAAGGCTCCCAAATGTACAATAGACTTCACTTGCACTTATTTCACTTTTGTTTCCCTCCCTGCAAATACACTGTTCTCACAGCTCTATACAAACGGCAGTAAAAGACACCTCTGTCTGCAGCCTGAGCAGACAGACTTGTAAGCAAACAGATAACCAGAAGCTGGTCTCCAAGTCTAATGAAAATTCAAGACACTGAACATGGATGGAAATGTTCCAGCTTGCTCGAGAGAGCAGAGCCCCTGAGCTTCCCAAGACCTTCACGGAACACCAAATGCAGGCAAGAACCGGTGGGAAAGAAACCGAGCACAGACGCATGAAGCAGCCAACGTGTCAGATCAGACATTTCCCTTACTGAAAAATAAAACAGGGAGAGCGCTACAAGCAGGGATCCTGCAAGACAGATTAATCATTCTGTCTGGAACAACTGTTAGCACCATTCCCGAGCAGAAGCTTTCCATGAAGCGGCCCAGCAGGGAGGAAAGCATGGTGCCTGATGGCAGTGAGCTGCAGAGGGACATCAAAGAGTGTCCTTGCAGTTACAGGCTGGCAACTGAGGGGCTTCTGCACGTGAAAACATCATCAGCACAAGTACACTAAATGGAGCTGGCCCGTGGAAGAAATCTGCTTGTTATTCAGCTCCATTATCACTCACAGAGTAATAAGTAAAATCAAATTCCATTCTGATTCATTTGGCACTCATTCCTGTCTGGGTTTGAATACCTTAAGTGGTCTCTGCATTGTCCTGTTATCTCCATCACTGCAATTTCAGACTGCTTAAACATGCTCTGAACTTTTGGTGCCATGAAGTTTTCTGCCTTAAGCCAAATTGCTGAAAGCCCTGAGCAGCTGGCAACCACCAGAAAGGCTTTGGAATGCCCAAGATATCATAAAATCACCATGGCCTCTCTTTGGAAATGTAGGTTTGCTTGGAACTGTCTCCGATTTATAAAACTCACCTGAATGATGCAGTGCTAGGAAGGATTATAATTTTGATTAATAGAAAGAACACATACAGATCTAAATGGCTGGTCACCAGGCTATGCTCTGAATAAGTATGCATTAAAAAGTTTTACAGGATATAGACTGGTTTTGATTTTTTTTTTTTTTTTACTGCATTATCACAGATTTATATCATACTGAATACTCTGGTATTTGAGGTACAAATCAGTAAGTCTACAGTGAAAGATATAAATACGTGAGTATGGTGAATTCCACATCAATGTATGACCAGATAGGGACTAGTAGAAGTTCAATAAAGTAATTTTAAACCTTCCACGTAATTTCAATGGTTTTATTTTATTGCTATTTAGTACACGATGTTTAACTTTCAGCCTTTAATAAAATAGGTGAAAAATTATTTAAGAAATTACATGGGCAAAATGCAGTTAAATATGTGAGGAAAAATTATAATTGTTGAAAGGTGACTGCAGTGCCCAGAAAAGTTGACTGCAATAAATTGCTGGTGAGGCTGGAGCTGTGAGGGGGGCAAGGGCTGCCCCTGACCAAGTGGGAGCTGCTCACAGTCATATCATTTATCTGCTTATCTGTGAGAGAGCTCCATGCTCCAGCCTGGCATCACAGGGCTCAGCTGTACAAAGCCCAGTGCCACAGCAGTGTACTAAAGCCTCAGAGGGTGAGCCCTCCTGAAAATCCATAGACATCAGGAAGCTGCAGTTCTTCAGGGCAATGAAGAGCCAGACAACAGCTCCGTTATCCCTGGCCCAACTGCATGCCCAGAGACTCAACCAGCTGTGGGCTTGAGACATCTCACCTTTATGAACAGCAGCCAAAAGGGATTTAAAGCTGAACTTCTGAATTCAGCTAAATAGAGCTGAAACATTTACAGTAAATACCCTCCTTATTTCTAAAGAGGGGCTTCAGAGCTGGCCTCTCTCTGGTCTTCTGTTCATGCCTTCTAACTGCTACATCCTAAATCCTGGTATTAAGATCCTTAAATTACCTCGGGTTGAAGACTCTTAATCGCAGACCTTATGTACCATGGCTGCAGTTTTCCCACTTTCCTGATTGTTGGAGCTGCAGGTTTCACCAAATGTGTCACCCAGTGAAACAAAGTGAAGAAGAAAACCAGACTTTGAAGAATGCTCTTCAAAATCAAAGCTTCATAAAATGTTGTACTGCATATAAACTAATCACCATCCTTTCACTTTTCTCCCTTCCCAAGTGCAAAGCCATCTTTCCAAAAACTGTCTCCTGCTCACACTGGTCACAGGACCAAAGATACATCAACGAGGCTGCAGGCTTAAGCATCTGGAAACAAAGATTCCTCTACTGAAAACCTTTTGCATTCAGCCATCCATAAAAAGTCACACACCCACACACACTCTTCAGTTTAAAGCACAATATTCCAGAGAGCATAACACTCCATAAAATAATACGAAAAGCACAACTCTACAAATAAGACCCACCATCTCCTGAGAAATGGCCTGAACAGCTTCAGAGAAACCAACAGTTTGTGACATGAGTGTTTGCACAACAGAGAGTTCTTTCTAGCTTCATTTGTATTACAGCATCCTGAGGAGAAAGCCTGATCTTTGTTCATTACTGCTCTGCACCTGTCATTTACATCAGTATCAACTTCAAACAGTAAAATAACAAACAACAAAGGAGATTTTTAACAAATACATTAAGCAGTATTACATTTTTAATTGCCATTACCCTATTTAAGTTCTTAAACATTAAAGCAGAAGGATATCAACACTTTTATCAACACACAGACATTTGTGATGAATATGCAAGCAACTGTAAAAAAAAAAGGCATTAAGCAAAAGTTGAACAATATAGTAACTGAAAGACAGCTTGTTGTATCTCATTTTTTTGAAGGTGGGGAAGCACAGTGAGGAGGCAAGATGATATTTTAGATTAGAAATACTTTTTTTTACAAAAGCCTTGGTTTTAAACTTGCATGGTACCTGACATTGCTGGGAACTTGAAGTTCGATAAAGGAAAATGCGTGCACATGGGAGCATTTTCTTAATTGGACTCTTCAGCTGAAAACTCGGATGTATTTCTAGTAGATGAAATGCTTCATATTAAATGTCAAGATGTATTGAAGAAGTGACACTTAAAATGAACTGAGGAAAGAAATAAAACGGAAGAAATTTAAGACAGCGTTTATTAGCTGAAGATATTCTATGCATAGAGCAATTCACATTTTAAAGCTAATTTCTGCCTATCTGGCATAATGATTGGGTGCCAGGAGTCAGGAATACAATGAAAAACCAGTACCAGAGGGGAGAAAGAAACTTCTATGGAAATAATTTGAAAACACATAACACAGCTCAGAGGAAGACTAATGTCTTCAGCAGGTCTAATTAACACCAACTGTACTCCATTTCTGGTCTATAAATATACCCTGGAGAATTTTTTTTTTTTGAAGTAGATCCCCTAGAGCCTTATTCAAGTTTGCAGTCACTGTCTGGTCCAAGAAGACAACCTGCAAAGCCAAAGCTGCCTTTCCCCTCCTCCCCTGTGCTCCCAGCTCTCTGCCTCCCCCCACTGCAGGACCTTTGGGTCCAGCTCAGTGTCCAGCTTTAGGCCAGCTCAGTCCTCCACCTTTCCTCTTGGCTTCTCTCCATCCTTCCATTCCACTTGGTGGCTTCTGGCTCCTCTCACCTTTTGCAGAACTCTGCACTTTTAGTCTTAACGAAGAGCCTTCATTTTCTGTAGTGACCCTGGAAGAACAGGTTTTCTGACCTCACTTTTACATCTCTTTTTAAAATGTCAAGAATTTCCAGCTGTTCAGGGTGCCCTTACTCCTTTGCTCCAAATCTCTTTCACTCTTCAATTATTTCCTTTTGCTCATCACCTATTTCAATTCAGCTTCACCAGCTTTCTCTTTTCACCCTGTCAGACACTTTTCACATCCATCTTTCCCAATCCTCCCTCCCTTTGTAAAATGATACAGTTGGTCCTATCACCTCTGCCAAGCTGTCCTCTCAGTTATTGACACCATGGCACCATCACAGCTCGAGATCCCATTCTCCTCCTGCTCCTGCTCTCACTCTGCCGAAGCAGGCGTGAGAAAGGGCTCAGATTTTCTGGCTTCCTGCACCTCACACTGATTCTCCTCTCTCTCGTCTTTGCCCTTTATCTTTTGGAACACCCTAGACTGATCCTTCTGCTGTCAGCCCTCGTTACCACCACAGCTGCCTCTTACCTGCCACCAGACACATGCTCCACTGTTCAGACTCTTACTAACATTTCGTCTGAAAAACCCATCAATCTTCTCTACACGTCTTTCTTGATCGGTGAACTGCCTGGTGAGTCTAGAACTGCCTTTTAAAGCCTTACCAATGCAAATTTGAAAAAAATCCTCAAATTTATGATTTACTCGCATAGGCTAAATGTCTTTAACGTTGTTCTTATATCTGCTCATCAGAACTGATGCAGCTAAATAGGTATAGGTCCTTTTTGCCAGTTTTTGGGGTTTTTTTTCTTTCTATTTTGAATATCTTTAGCATCTGAGGAGTGAAATTTGTCTTTCTTCCTCTTCTAAACTAAGCAGTGCTCAGGAAAGTCAAGGAAAGTCAAAACTCAAACTCCTACTGTTACTAAACATAAGACTTTGAGATTACTACAGATTTACACTCCTATTGCTCGAAATGACAAAGAACAGAAAAAAGAGTAAGGATAAAGTAAGCAAGGAAACACAAGCCAAATTGTAGATTTTCACCAAGATCAAGGGTGGCTTTGGAGATAGGGAACCTGCAACCCCCCTGCTTGCACTGACAGTCTTCCAGTCTTTTTCTCAAGGCTGCAGAGCGCCCTAAAGTTTTTTACCTACCGTTGGGTTCTGGACACACCTCTCCCATTTTCCTTCTCCATTCCAATATATCACACTTCAAAGACGACAATTGAAACTGACAGGCTCAATGGTAGAAACATCACACCTGAACTTCCAGACAGATCAGATTATTTTTGCGTAGAAAAATGAACTCTCAAAGTGGATTTATTTTAGTAGGGTCCATCCCAAGCAGAGGGAAGTAAAACCATTGGCCTGTGGGGGTTAGCAACATGCAGACCAAGGCCACATGAGGATATCTGGCACTATTTATACCTAATACAGCTGTATACTAATTATGCATTTGCTTGAAGGACACCAACTATCAGATTTCCAGGGAAGCATTTATACAATGCCCTTACATGCAAAGATTCAGAAGAAAAAACTAAATTTAAGCCCACAAGTCTCCATCTTCTCTCCTGTTCATATTAAATCTCCAGCTCCATGTTGGAAGAACAACCGGAAATCTGGATGCTTACAGAACGTCTTTGCAGGATTCATCCCTGGACCTAACACAAGAAGATACCTACAACAGGATTTTCAGGTGCAGTGTTTCATCTTCAAGCCAAATTGAAATTCTTTTTGCTAGAGGTGAAACTGGTTTGTACACAGGAAGACACCAAAACTTCTGGTAAATGTCAGTTGTGACATACCACATACATAATTGCAAAAAGTACAGCGAATCTGCTTGGCATTAACTTCACCAAGTCACTTCTGGGTCAGTTTTGCTGTAAAAGAGCAGTTTCAAAAGGAATCTGCTCTCAACGGGAACATTTATACTCTTGCAAAACTCCCCCTTGACTACAGCCTTAGAAAAAAAGGTTAAGGAATTTGGAAAAGACTAGGGGAAAAAGCTGGGTTTGTAAAACCAAGAGATCGACACTGACAAGGAAATAGGAGTGCTCTTATTTTTCAGGACACAGGTATTAAAGTCAATCTGAAAATGAAAGAATTATCTCTCAAATACTAATCAGCCAAAACCACGTAGCACATTAGTTAAATAACTGAATTTTGAGTTGAACAGCTCTTACCAGTGCCAGAGCATACTGTGACTACAAAACAATTTTGCTCTTGGGAGAATTCCCCACAGCTGGCTACTCTGAGGCTGCCTGCACAGCCACATGGAATCCAGCCCATCCAGAGCTGTATCCTGAGGTGGGATATAGCTCTGAACCTGGCTGGGGTGGCAATCCAACTCTGCTGTAGAAAGCACTCATCTATTTCTCTGACTTTACATAAATATCCTGGTTTAAAACTCCTTTTTTCTTTTAAAGCCAGTAGAGTTTATGGTTCTTTCCAAGAACCATTTTTTTTCTAATCTGCAATAAATATTGGCCATTGTTTTTCATTCTAATCTTAACAATGTTTAAATGAGAAATAATTAAAAATCTGATACATGAACTTACATATATATATAAAAAAATCTGATACACGAACTTACAATTTTAATTGTAATAACATTTCACTTCTAAGCAGATTATTTCCCAAAAGCCACCTGTGTAAGTATAAAATGTACTCATACTCCATAATAATTTTTTAAAAAATTTTAAAAAAATCTGTACTTTAAGTGGAAAGTTAAGCATAATCAGTCCATACCCATGCCAAGCCACCGTGTTTTGCCCATAATGTTATATTCCCATGAAAAGATATGTGATTTTTTTCCAGCTCCATCAGGACCATACTTATGCCCTTTGTATGTGTAGCTAGCACAGGAGCTGTCATTATAATCACATTTTTCAGAGAGAGCCACAATTATTATTTGCATTTTTACTCGCAGGACCATACAAGTAGGGAAGTCTCCCTTGGAGAGCGCACAGGAGGAGAGTCTGATCCTCCCTGGTGGAGGGACAGCAGAGGGGAGGACAGATGTGTCTCTCTGAAGCAGCCAGGGGGACCAGCAAGAGCCCCCCAACCTTTGCTGCCTGGCTGAGATTCAGAGGTGTGAGATAAATGCTGCCTTCAGCCAACAAAACATTGGCAATTTCAGAGGCTGAGGCTTCCTCCTATACCACTGGCACCATAGGGATTTCTGAACTTTGATGTGGAGACCTTGTTTGGCTGTTTCTTCAAAAGCAAAAGGCTCACAGTCCCTTTTCCTGTTCCCTTGCACAAGGTTCGGAGCTGTTTGTGAGAGAAAAACCCAATTAGCTCCTTCTGCAACACTTTATAATTGAGATATTTTCTGAGCTGATCCTTGAGACTGCCCAATCATATTTGATTCCTATTTATCAGTACCATGTTTGCTAATGCATTACATGGCACCATTAGCATCTATATACTCTGAGATTAGTCAGTGTTTCCATTAGGGAATTATAACTCATCCTTACAATTTGATTCCAGACAGAATTGTAGCTTTCAGCATCAGAGCCCAGAGTGATTTAAATAATGGAATTGG
Organism: Falcunculus frontatus; assembly: GCA_013398115.1. Lineage (NCBI taxonomy): Eukaryota > Metazoa > Chordata > Aves > Passeriformes > Falcunculus > Falcunculus frontatus. The sequence goes on along the minus strand of VZRV01004309.1, from coordinate 202,602 downwards.
GCTATAAAATCTGTTTAGTTTCCAGTTTATATTTTATATTTGAAACGAAACGCAAAAATATTGAAAGATTTAAAATTGGGCTATTGCAAAGCACATTTAGGATGCAGTTTTACTGATATCAAAGATTGCTGCTTTGTGCATTTATCTTTTTAAAATAATGATATTCCTCCTATGTTGAGAATTCTACAAATACTTTTCTCAACATGAAATTTCACAAGAATACTTACAATATGGTTTTGCACATCCATCTATCACTATACAGATAAATAATGCCATTATATGGGGGGTTGATAAAAGAATATTTTGAACATTTAATGGCCGTGAAATTCTGAAGAATGTATAGGGAGCTCTGATATTTTTCAGTCAACAGAACTAAACCATCACATTATACCAAAGACAGCATTTTACATTCAGGAAACAACTTTCTACAGAAGATGGGAGTGCCAGAAAACTCATTTAATAAATGAACAGCAATCTTTGACGGAGGTTTTCCAAATTGTATGCTTAAATATAGGTTTTAAGTGCCCAGATACACATCATTCTTTCTACACGTGATGGGAAAGACACGATATTTGGAGTCCCAGGGAGAACCCCAGATGTTTCTGCTGCTCTTTTCAGTAAATGTTGGTATCCATGGATAAACCCTACTTTGATTTATAATTAACACTGATACTATGACCTACTTAAAACGATGTACATAACACACACTTTCCCTGTTGGGTTTATTCCTTTTATTCTAGCTTCAGTCAAGTTTTCTGAAATTACTGGTTTTTTTACATCACTGAACTCAGTGAATTACATATATGTATCACAGAATATCACAGGGTCTGGGAGGGCCTCCAGAACCCTTTGAGTCCAGCCTTGTGTTCCAAGGAGAGCCACTTAGATGAAGTTGCTCAGGGATGCATCCAGGCAATAGAACCCTCAAGAGTTCAATTCATCACCACCACCTCTCTGAAAAGCTTCTGCCAGCACCTCGTCACCCTCACACTGACAATATTTTTTTTAAAATCTAATCAGAATTTCCTATCCCCGTTGCCTTTTTTCCATACCACTGAGCACTTCGGGGCAGAGCCTCTGTGTTCTCTACACTGTCCTGTTAGATAGTTGAAAACAAAAGTGTGTCCTCCCTTAACTTATGTTCTTAAGGCTGACCAAGGCTCTCCTCGAGCATTGAATTTCTCAGATCCCTGACTGCACTGATAACCCTCAGCTGGGCTCACTCAGTTACATCAAAGCCCTACTTGTGCTGGGCAGTCTAAAAACCAGACACAGGCCAATGGGACTCTCAATGGGAATCACGTCCTATATGAGGGGAAAAAAAGCTACAGTGAATTCATTTTTCTTTTTGCAGATCTACTGTATTATATTTACAATGTACTATTTTAAATCTATGCTTATATTTACCACATTTATAGTATTTTTTTAAAAAATATAGGTTATTTTTTATGATTTGATAAACGCAACACTTGATTAAAACAGTTAAATATTTGCTATACACCCCAAGAACACTGGCAAGCAAAATGATTGATGTGTTTTCCAAGGGGAAGTACATGTGGCAGTCTTACTACTAAATAATTTTGATTTAGCATTTGATTTAGCATAAATTAATTATGTTTTAGCTTTAGAAAGCAGCACTAAAGAACAAATGTCCACTGAACCAGTCAAGAGAAGGAAAATAAAATCAAATAGGCAAAAAAAAAGTTGCTAAAGTTACAGTTTGGAAAGTCACAACATTTAATTTGTGTAGATTTCCAAAAATCCATTACACATTTACCTTACAGAGCTAATCCCGTTATAAAATTTATTTATGAAGTTTTATAAGGAAGGTCAGGTTCCAGGAGCCATACACAAATAACAGAATTGCAGAGACAGAAATTATTACCAAAGTGCCACGGCGATTATCACCGTCTGAACACAAAGATGACAATCGCATTATGCTGTAGGGATTATTCTCCAGCACAGGATGAGAAAGTCCCAGGACTATTATGACAAAGCAAAGGATGAGATGCAAACATGAAAAGATGTGTTATTTCCATTTGACAAAAGTAGGAGACAGGATGCCAGGCACTGAAATAAATTGCCTGAGGCAACACGTGAAGATACACGTGCTGAAACTAAATCTTCTAAAGCCCAGACTTACATTTTACGGTCATTCAAGAGCTCTGGTTTCAGTTCCTGTGCATTAATCCACCCTCTGAATGCCTCGATTCTTCCTCCACTTAATCAAATGAGAACTCAGACTGACTTTACAGTGTAAGGGCTGTACTTATGAACTGGCAGCTCTCTCCTGCACCCACAGAACACAACAAACCCCAGTGGTGAGGGGCCCCAGGAGAAGCTGGGGCATGTGGTGGGCTGCACCAGGTGAAGGAGGACATGGCACGGTGTTCCTGGCTCTGGGAACACACAAAGGCTCCTTCCTGGGGCTGCACCAACAGGGAGATTGAGACCCACCCTTCTCCAAGCAATAAAATGCTCCTCAGCTCAGCTCTGTTCCCTACTGCTGCGTTCACTGCCTGTCCCTCTACCTGAGCCACCCACCCAACACCCTGATCCCCACTAAACCACATCAATTCATCTTCTCTCCTAACCTTCTACCAAATTACCGCCCACTCAAGCCACTCCCTTCCCCAAAAGTGCCAAGAATACGGTTTTGCTGCCCTCAAACATCTTTCTAAATCTCTCTAGATCTCCTGTTAACTGTGCATTATGTGCAGGTTTATATAAACATACACACATGAAACATACATAGCATATATACAGCATATATAGCAAGCAATACATTTGGTACAGGTAGAAAAGAAAGGCTATAAAAATATTAATTTCAGCCTGTACTGTTAAAAATACCCTTCAGATATTCTACTATGGCATAACATTGTCAGACAAAAAACACATAGATCTTCCTTTGAGTGTGCTAGAGAACTTTACAGGTTCCTTAGAATACCTTTCTACAACCTGAAACTGAGAACAGATAAAGTAAAATCTATTACTACAGAATTACTCCTTTTTAAATATTTATAACTGGAAAGATGGAAAATTGAGAAAAAAACCAAAACAACCAAAGACACTGATTACAGAGTATGAAAATAAGCAGCTTCTCTTTAGACTTCAATGTCATATTAAAGAAGTTAGGTAGCTATAGAAGGAAGCTTTCAGACCAGCTTTGTAACAAGTAAGTATAAAAGGAGACGTAAAAAAAGTTGCAACGAACAAAAGCAGCAAGATAATACCTATTAGTGTATCTGCTGTTCCACTGCTACATGTGCCACGTAGCCAAGCTCAGACACAAAAACCTGTGAAGTATTTAACAGGATTCCACTGGCTACAAATTTTACCCCTAATCTGGCATGTCTTTAAAGCTATTATTACACCTAAATGGTCAAATATTATAATTTGGGTACTGCAGTTAAGTCACAGAAGCAGCCTTCATCTATAGTTCTTGTCTTGCCCTTGATATCACACACACAATCACAATTCTTACTCCTTTCAGTAGCAGCAGTGGTCGTTAGATACTGAGAGACATCATGTAATTGATTTTAAGCTGATTAAAGGGAGCATACAGCATGAGTTCATTCCTGGTTTTATCTTCTCTTTGTGTTTCCATTTGAACAAAAGTGGAGAAAATATTATATTTTCTCTACCCACAGTAATAAAATATTTCTACTCTGTTTATGGAAAAATGATGACAATATTTGCCTTAGATACAGTGTTTTCTTCGCTCATAAATGGATTTAATTTTACCAAGTGATTCGTTAAATTTTAACCCCGGAGGAGGCTGCTGCCATTCAAAAACTGCAGTGCACGAGGCAGCACCTCTTTTTTTATGGTACATCCCATGAGCTGGAGCACGATCGCATTTCCAAAAGCTGATGCTGCGACAGGAACCGAAGCATCCGGTGGAACTGCAGATGTGCTGTGATGGGCAGAGCTGAGCAGGACTCTGGGGAGTGAGAGGGCTGCCAGATAAAGGCACTCTGCTTTCTCCCTGTCCCCTCCCCACTCCCTGCCTTCCCTATGCCCGGCGTTTGAGGATGCAGCCCATGAGAAGGAGGTTCTCCCTGACACCTGGCTCCATGCCTTTGGAATGCCACGGGCCTCCTGAGGCAGCCAGGACACTGAGCAGTTGTTGCACAATTCCAGGGATAAGCAGCAGCTGAGCAGTAATTCTGACTGCTCATGGGGCACCCTGAACGCCTTCCATTCGCAGGAATTCCGACAGCTTTGGGCTGCTACAGCCTCCTCTCTCACATAATCCTGTGCCACAACCATCTCCCCTGGAGCAGAACTCGGTGCTGGAGAAGCAAGGGCAGAACATGGCAAATAAAATGCTAGTACTTTTTTTTTTTTACTCATTAATAATGTTATATGTAAAGGAATAGCATCAATCTTGTTTCTCATTTGAAGAATACAGGTTGCCTCACCTCTGAAAGTGTTAAACAGCCTTCTCACTCTTTTCAATTAACATTATGATAGCAGTTATCTAAAATTACCTTGGATGCAAACAAAATAAGAATTAGACAAGAACTACCAGCGATTAACAAAGTAAAATACCATATACAAAAGAAAAGCTTAAACTGTGATTATATTAGCAAGGACAGCTGCTTATCAGTGTCTGTGACAGATATTTAAAGTAAATTTTACACAGTATACCAGTAATAGATATTGTAATTATTTAGTAAAAATTGCTTTATCGTTTATATTCCCCGAAGTTTGAAGCATATGTATATGATGCATAGCAAGATATTGCTGAGGCTGAAAGCACAACAGATTCTACAAGGAGGTTCTAGGAGAGTGAAGAGTAGGCAAGTCCAAATATGCTTTTGCTCCACTTACAAATGAAGCGGAGAAATGAGACCTCTCACATTTCCAGCTAAATAACAGGTGAATAAAATCACTCTGAAAGATCCTGCTAGACACTTGAGTCCCCTGCATTTCAGAGGTGAGGTGAACAAACCCCCAGACCTGTTAGCTCCAGCACCATAGTGCTCACACCGAGGTTGTTCAATGGCACCAAACACAAACACATCGATCGCGAGATCCACGGCAAGACCGGTTTTAAGATGTTCAGGGTTCAGGCGCCTTAGGTATTTTGAGATGCAAAAACTTACTGAATTCACTCGCTCAGAAATTGTGTCCTGAAAAACAACTCCCAAAAAACCTGAAAATGAAAACCCTCCCAGCCCCTTGTGCTGACCCAGTGCCACATGTAGCACGTGACACCAACACCCAGAGATTTACTGCTGCACCCTAAGGGGTTTTTTTGGTGACACCTTCTTGTTTGGCTGCTCCCTACTTTTTACCTCAGTTGCCCCTTCCCCTAGAGGTAGTGAGAATTAATTACACAGTGAGAATTAATTACGTACTAGCTGAAGACAGCCCAGAACATGGAAATAAGCATGAGGTAAGATTACACTAAAAATATTAGTTATAAGTCATGTAGTAGTCTCTGCAGAGAACTGAGCAGTATTGAAACATGAGGCTATTCAGAACCAGAGGAATAAAAGGGTTTGCTCAGGAAAGTTTGTGTCACCTTCTTTCAGGCAAAACTCCTTAGTGAACTGAACGCTCAGTACATATTTGGATTTTTGGTCAAGAGGGATTGGTACAACAGGCCTGTACAGGCCAGGACAGTGACTTCATAATTTGGTATATCCACCAGAGGATTCAAAAAGACTAAGAATATCTGCAGTATTTCTAAATGACTTCCTATGTTTGGCTCCACCAGTTCACAATGAAGATTAAAGCGACAGAAGTTATTAGTTTTGTTTGCATTCAAGTTGATAAACAAAAGTTCCGTGGGTATTTGAATAAATCATACAACATGAATTATGAAATTATACAAGGTTGGAATGATGAAAACCATTGATTTCTGTCTCTGCCTAAGGGCAGATGGAAAGAACAGAAAAATGAGATTTACAGCATATTCGCTAGGAATACTTCAAAAACGATGTACATTTTTCCTGTGAGAGCAGATCAATACAATAATTTTGTTTTTAAGCTAAGACATGGATATAGCTAGGACAGCCTTATCTCTTATCTGTCTAGTCTCACACATATGCAATTATATTCACATAATGTCTACATCAGCAAGATACAGTTTTTGAAAATATAACACTTTGCTGAGCTCCTGGCAGCACAGATCACATTTCTGCACTACATCTTGCACTTAGCACAAGCATCCTGGGGCTAAGTGACATTTGCCTTCTTCACTCAACAAAAGAAAATGCTACTTTACTTCAAACAATTAACAGCATGTTGTGAAGGGCTGATTGAAAAACATACATTTTCAATTTCGTACGCAATGTGGAATATGATGGAAAAGCACTTCTAAAAGGGTCTAAGCTCTTCCCTAGGAAGAAAATGTGCATCAGTGTCAATGTATTGGGGATTTTTGGCCTGGTTTTTTTTAATGGCTAATAAACACACCTGCAGGAGAGCCTGTCAGTAGGTCTGTCTGTCTGTCTGTGCCCAGTCCTGGGGAACACACACCCCCTTAGCATCACTCTGATGCTGCACACCACATCCAAATGGGGCACACACATCCTCCCTGGCTTTTGCAAGGCTTCAGTGGGGAAACACGAAGCATTAAGGCTAATATGGCATGAGCTGGAGCTTCACACGGTCAGTGTCTTAGGAGAGGCAGGAGAAGAACCTGCCAGCTTCCCTGCTGGGCAGAAGGATGTGTTTCATCTTGTTGATAATGCTCTTGCAGCCATCACAGCCTCGGGACAGGATTGAGCCAGAGTCTGCAGGGGAAGGGAATATCTCTGCTTGGATCAACAAATGCAACTGAAAACTAGACAAGCTGTCAGACACAAAAGAATTTTTCAGCTTCTGTTGGATACCAAAATCATGGACTCAGGAGCATTATTATTCTTATGGACATTTATAATCTCACCTATCTTGGTCCTTTCCCCACAATCCCTTCAATGTTCCTTGGGAGATAACTTATCTGTTTTCTCTCCTGTACAAACAAATGCTTTCCCTGTAACTTTGCTTTCCTTCCCTTAATTATTCCATTAGCAGCACCTTTTTTTCTCTGTACCACATCCACTTAAAGTCACATGCAATTTGTTCTCAACTTCCACTTAGCTATGAAGCTTAATGCTACTGTTTCAGAAGAGTAGGGTGTGCCTGAAAGCTCATCCACTTTTCTCCAGGCATCCCAAACTCCAAGCAGGAAAACAGCTGCAGAGTCTGGAGATGCTTTTGCTGTTCATCCTCCTTTCCTCAGAAAAGAAACTGTTTTCATGAGGCATGGGCACAGTAATGTTGCAGAGAATAAATGAAATTTTTATGGTCAGGAAGGTACTAGGTAAAGACCATACGTTGTTAATCATTAATTGGCTGTTAAGGTATGTTTACCAGTTGCTAGAAATTCTTCTTTATAAATATCATGAGGGTCCTTAAATAGAATTTATTAATAGAACAAGCAATTAAACATATACACAGAGGATATGCCTATGTTATCTTTGAAGTAAAGGCTGATTGGTGGAGACAGAGACTTTAATTGCTTGTAGTTAGGAAAAAAGGCAACATTTCTAAGTAAGCACGGTGAGTCACCATTATTGTTAGTATTTACAGTCCCATAACCAATTTTAAAAATTGCATATAATTTACCATTAATGGACAGAGAGATACAATCCCAATTTTTGTGCCAGTTGATAATCATCTGAACAAAATAGAAAACATATATGCTTTCATAAAATACACTGACAAAGTTCACTGATTTCAGCAGGATAAATATTAGATCTTATTTGTATTTTACGTGGAACTAAATGTAAAAACAGGCCATTTTCTTTTGGATGTTTTGAGGACAGCAGTTACAATCTTAAATATATCACACTGTTCTTAGATCTACAAAGTTAAACTTTAGTTCAACAAAAGAACAATCCTTACATAAGATTCGATGGTTCCCATTTAAAATGAAAGAAAAGATTTTGTGAGGTATCACATTTATAATTCTAGCAGGTATTTCATGAGTTTTGAATTTCAGACTAAAATAGGATTCAGGTAATCACAGGACTTGCTCAGAATGATTAACACAATATGAAACTCTTTCTTTGAAGAACAAAGAACGTTCTGCATGTTCTTCATATCCCTACACCACTGTGTTTTCTACATGGCTACGTTATTACACTAAATACAACTAATGATACACTACACTGTAGCACACGAATGGTCGGAGAGCCAAGGAAGAAACTAAATCGAAGGAAAAGAAATTCTGGTGCCAGGTCAAAGAACTAGAAAGGTGCATCTGTGCAGAGTCCTGCCCTGCCAGCTCCCAGGAAGGGGACAGGACGAGCCTCAGGGACAGCTCTCACTGCCTTTGGGAGAGAAACCTTTCCAGGCACGGGCAGGAAGCTGCTCACATGGAAAAGGAGATACACACTCTGCTTTTCAGAATGGAATAAGCCGTCAGCTCACATTGAGCTTAAGTGGCCAGCCAGTCTGAGCAACCTAGAGATTTCTCAGGGATGTGCTCAGGCTCCAGCACAAAGGCACTGCATTGGGAGGACTCAGCTGCTGCCAATGACCAGTGTGCACCTTTTAGAATACAGTAAAACCAGCCAAAATAGCCATAGGGAAAGAGGAAACAACCCCATGCATTTTCTAATATATCTTTCCCCCTTTATGATCCGAGGTTCCAGATGATCTTACCAAGTGCAGGAAGCGGAGTGAAAAGCAAATTGAATCTTTGCTCTAACTACAGATGTGAGTGAAGTCAGCAGGACCATTCCGAAAAGGAATGAAGGTCTGCCTGTTCCAGTACAAGCATTTCGTAAACGTGGATGATAGATCATTACATATTATGGCATCTCAAAGGTAATAATAGCAATAAGAAATAATTTACAACTAGTGCCCCGTTTATGGCCTCATAATAGTATCACTTAAATGCTGCACAGACCTTGGACTGGCCCTCAAAGAGCAAAAAGTTTTATTCTTTATGAACCTTGCCTGATGGCTATTTTATCTGAAGCAGCAAGCTGGTTAAAGCATGGGAGCTGGACGTTTTCCCTCTGTGTGTCTCTCTTGCTGTATGACTAATGTGCCCTTTTGATTCCTATTGCACGAAAATCCACTGGGAGGTTTACAGTAGTTCTATTGCAGAAACCTATCAGATCTTATTGGCCTTCTAGGCTGATTAGTAGCAGGTTGTTTCTCACAGCTCTCCTCTCTTCTCTCTCGTTGTACCTCTCCTCGAGCTGTTTCGGTGAGGTTTACAATGCTAAATCTCATTTCACAGGAAGATGTAGGTTGGTTTCTACAGCCTGATGTCTGTGTCACAAAAAATTACATAAGATGTCCTTAAAAGTGACAGAACTGGTTGTATTGGATCTCTCTTTTCAGTTCATAAACTTCATTGATTTTTTTCAAATACAAATATGCCATTAAATTTGGAGTCAAAAGTGCCTGGATATTACAAGCCTTCCATGGAAACAAATGTTCAGACTTTTGGATGTCTTCCAGCCACTTTCTTATGCTAGACTGGTGGAGAGCAGGCTTAAAACTGGTGATGCCTGCCAGGATCAGAGCAGGATTTCTCCAGAATTGTTGTAAGGGATGTGTGTGAGAGCTGCAGGTTCAAGTGGTGTGTGCCTGTCCCACGCTTTGCTTCAGAGCAGCATTTTGGTAGCAAATACAACCCAGAGAAAAGTTGCTAACCAGGCAAGAGTTTAATATTTTACAGCACTATGATACAGTGTGGGACTGAGATTTTTTGCTTGTTCTTAGACATAAAGGAACAGGGCAAAGCCAAGGTCACTGACAGCTAGAGAGGGACTTGTGTGTGATACACCCACTCCAATCGAAATTCCAGCGAGCTTCAGAGCAGCTGGCTACTACAATGAGCTTTTTTTTGCTAATCCATATATTCAGTCACAAAAAAGAAATGAATTCCTCGTTCCTCTGAATTCAAGGGATAGGACATATGGGGGACAGAATTTCACAAAGCCGAAGGTCCAAAGCTCCTTGCTCTGTAGCCCAAAACTTAATCAGAAAACTCCTACCATGAGAAGTTTGAATGCAAATGGTCTGTTCTGGTCATATGCATCATTAGCTGGATGAAAATCTTTAAGATAAATCATTTGCTTAAAAAATAAAGGATGGCTCACACTCCAAGAATGCAGCTTAAGCTTGGCACAGCTTTTAGCGGCAAAAAAAAAAAGGAGGGGGGAGATAAGGGAGCTCAAAATATTTAACTTTTTTTTTTTAAATGGAAATTTTCTGTTTTCTTGTTCTGAAATAGTGTTTTGAGACTACATTTAGCCACAGCAATTTTAGAAAAAGATCTAAGCAAAGAATATTTCATTTCAGACCAAGCCAATTTTTCACATTATTATTAAGCCTTCAAGCACCAATACAAATTACAGACTTTTCCTGCATGTCTCCAGTTATTATGACCTGGTTTTATGCAAATGCATCGTTGTGTTGTGTGTTCATTCACCATTCATCTCTCACAGCCTTTCCTTCTAACAAGCCCTTGCTCAATTCGTAAAGAGAACATAAACAATTAGCACAAGCAGTAAAGTTCAGTAACACCTGAAATGTCTTCCAGCACCCCGTATTAATTTAAAAGTAATAACAACGAGAATGTCAACGCATCTTAAAAAGAAGTTATTGCTGCTTCCTATGAGCAGCAGTCTATGATTCATTGGTTGGCACAAAGAAAATCTTTCGCTGAAACACTAAGCAGGTTATAAAACACCATTTGTGTGCTACTTTCACAGTGGCTTTCATCTGTCATTATAAAACCATCCAATTAGGACAACAAAAAGGAGGGCTATATTTTTTAAGTGCTGTTTCTTCCCAAATTAACTGCTTCATTTTGACAGAGAACACTTTTGCCTTATAACTTCTCCGAAGCATTACATTTGATTTTTATGTCAAAGAATTGCACAACATATTTTATTTTTGTTTTAAATGGGAGCTATGGGAAATCTGCCCTGATTTGCTTGGAACCTGTCTGCTTGCACTATGATAACACAGAATTTTCAAGCAAAGGCAGCATCAACCTCTATCAGCTACACCAGAAAACCACAAACAGAGCGTGGTAGGTTCATTCCCCCTGCAGTTCCAAGCAGTTTGAATTCAGGATTTGTATGGACTTGTGTTAGACCTGTCATTATCTTATTAAATTTTATAAAATATCACAAGAAAGGAAACCTTGGTCTATAACTTTGGGCAAACACCTGCTTTCACAGTAAAGTGCCTTTTACTCATGCACTTGCATCAGGCAGAATCTTGCTTTGTAATGACAGAAAGAGCAACAGTTCTCCAAATCTGCATCCAGCTTCTGGTTTGAATTATAAATGCCTTCTCTCACTAAGCAGGTCAAGGCTTTTTTTCATCCCAGCGATGAACAGAGCATCACGCTTCCTCATTCAGGAGCTGCTTTGTGCATTTCTGAGATGGCAATATGTTTGGGTGGAATATTTGTTCTTTTGTTCCAAATTAAATTAAAAAAATAAATTTTAGACATTCTCATGCTTTCCTCTCTCACGCTTTCACCAGTTCTTCAAGGTTTTTTCTTTATAGTGCTTCAGGACTAGCTATGAATAAACCAAGATCTCTCTCCAAGATTCCTTGGAGATGGTCTTCTGCTATAAAGCATTTCTTGGGGCACTGAGAAAAAATGTACATATTTCAAATACATAGCATGTCTAATGAGGTAAGGTGGGGTTTTGCTGTAGCCACGTTTTTGGCAGGGTCCTGCTCCTCACATTGCAGCAGTGGATGTTTTTCCAGTGCTCTCATTACTTCCTCTCCTTCTAATCTCAAATCTCTACCTTAATTATCAGAAAGTAGAGAATAAAACCAAAAAAGGTTAGAAAACAAGGTCCAGAATGAGGAGCACACATTCTTTTCACATGAGAACAGTAACTGAGAATCTATTTAAGCTAAGGTACACCATAGCAACAAAACATGCAAGAACCAAATCATTCTAAAATGGCACAGCACATCCTTGTACACATCCCTGGACTTGATGTTCAAAGATGCAAAATATTTTCTGCTGTTTTCTCTGCCTAATGTTTTGTTCTTCTGCTCTTTCAAGTTCATAACTGTCCTAACCACCTGGTGCATGGTATGGGACTGCCTTCTCTGGGAGAACACAGCTTAATTAGCCCCTACATGGTATTTATCCTGCTTGTTTCTGTGCCAGTGAGAAAGTAAATCAACTGACAGAAATGTCCCAAATGTGTTTCAGTTTAAATTCTGATTTGCCTCCTTCTTGCACACTCTTCAGAGAGAGTCTCTCACTTGCACAAAGCTCTTCTGCTGTCATTTTTATTTACCACAAGCAGTGGTAAACTGGAGATTTATTGAGTTCTCTGTGATGAAGAATTACATGCACATATTTCATTGTTCTCTTTTTCTTTCCTTATTCCTCATCACAGTTGTTGGGTCTACTGATTGTCCTGCAGGAGTGTTTGTGCTTCAAAGTTAGAATTTTTTTGGCCAGCTGGTCCACGAGAGCTTTTCCAGGTAACAGAGCAATGCTCTAATCCTCGAGAAGTTGTGACAAGCTATATTTAAAGGAGTGATGCACCTGACTGAGAGTGAATGAATTAAAATCAAACTAGCAGCTATATTCTTTGTGCCTTCACATAGTGTCTGGCACTCTATTAATAAAAGAAATAAATTTCTCAGAGAATAAAAGTTAAGTGTCAATACTGAATCCTCTGGGATTTGGGAATAAGGGTGAATTCTTTCACTAATATCACTGGATTTCTTTCAGGGAATGAATTTGCAGTGTTTCTGGACAAAATGTTGCTCTCCTGTCAGGGTATTATATAGATAAAATGGTAGCAGCTATCCTTTTTCCTTGTTCTGAAATTCTTTGAGCTATTTTTTAAAAAATATATTAGCTTTCAGTATGATTTTTTTTACTATTTCGAAACTAAAACTACCTAAAGATAATGTCACAGAAGAAGCCTTATGGAAATCTGTATGTTACAGTCCAATGCCCCATCTAAGAAGGTTCAGAATAAAGTACACATAAAAGGTTTGAGGCACTGGAAAAATTTCAAAACACTTTTCAGAGTCAAAAGCAATTTAAAATGTTTATAGCACCTTTATATTTTTGCTTTGGGTGCTCCAATTCGGATATCAGTCAAGCTGAATGCTCACAGCACAGTGTAGAGCAAATTTAACTTATTTGCAAATGTAACCATCAAAATGGAAAATAAAAAGATAGGTCAGGGAGGCCAGCTGGGGGAGAATAACACCCCAAAAATAAAAGCAGTTTTGGTTGCATAAAAAGCAGTAGAATTGCTACAGTCAGCTACAGATACAGAGCTGAGACAAGAAAAGTGAGAGTCTCTTTGCCATGAAAATAAACAAAGAAATGAAGCTATAAAATCTCAGCCATAGCTGGGTATTTAATTCCAGTCAGCAATGCTCCCTTTCCAGAATGATTTCTCATGTGCACCTTTCTCCATACACATTTTTTTTTCATACAGCAAGATGGTTTTGGCAAAACTTTTTGAAGGGGGCTACTATTTTTTTTGCAGACTGCTTGGTAAGGAGAAAGGAGATGTCTGTCCCACCTCCTGCAATTCCACTTTCTCCTGCAGTCAGCACAGAAATTAGAGCACATACCAAGCCAGGCAGGAAGAGGAGGACAAACCAAGCTGCTGCATCCAAGACTTTAATACATTTACCCTCTCTCTGCCCATTTCCCACCCCCCACCTCCATCTGAAGTGCCCTGTTCTTCAATACCCTGACACTCTTAGGTACTGTCAGTTTTGCTCTCCAAACACACCACACCTCACCATCCTGCAGCTCCAGACAGTCAATTTTATTGAATCTCCATGGGAAGTGGCCACCCAGCCCACTTTCCTGGTAGGTCTGCCCACCCAAAAGCTCTCCTGTCCTTCTGAACAAGTTGCTAGTGTGCCTCACCAGTCGTTAATTTGTGTTTAAACCTTTAGGCAAATAACTAAGTGGTTTAATACATAGATTTACTTGCTTGTCTGTAATTTAGCAAAAAAACACTCTCACTTGTGGCCAGCACCAACACTTAACCTATGCTTGTCTGAACTCCACGAAAGTACCTTGGCAAACAGAACCTGGTTTTTGGTTTGGGTTTTTTTTTGTAGGAAATATGTTACCCCTGAGCAATACTATAAAGTTAAAAACTTCAAATTATAAAAGGAGAAATCTACTCTGTAAAGCCGGTTACCAAAGAATCAGGCAACTTTAACAAACTGCAGCAGTGGAAGACGGCACTGATGACATTTTCACTCCTGCTGACTTCAGCACGAAGATAATTCACCTTCCAGCCTGACCACGAGCATGTCGAGCTCTGGCTCTTTTCCCTGAGGAAAGCTTGTTACATCAGCAACAGCCTCTCACAAAGGAAAAGGAAGGAAGACACACGAGGAGAACATTTCAGAACGTGAGTACAAATAAAACCAGCAAGAAAAAACCAGAGCTTCAGAAGGGGTGTTTTCCTGCTGGCTGGAACTCCTCAACAGCCAAACGAGTTCTACCACAAAGCCTGGGCACAGAGCTCACTCCATCACCTTCATCCCAAATGATGGAGTCCTCTTTTTGGGACTCACATCAGGCTTTCTGCTGGTACCAGGGTGAATCTCACTCCCACCAGAAGCTGCACACTCACAGCCTCCACCCCAGACTCTGCTTCACCCCTGCACTGTGCCAAAGTAACGTTCCCAGACTTCACTGGAAAACAATGGAAATGCCAAGCATCCACGTGGGGTTTATTCCTGTGTTCTACAATTCATTCCTGTGACTGTGTTTGGTTACCTAAGAAACAGTCCCTGGGTAAAATTTGACTGATTATGCTGTCAGGTTGATTGTCAGTACCGTGGGTAGAGTTTCATGGGGTATGTGCACATGTGGGATGCACAAAAAGTTAAAATAAACACTTGACAATTTTAGTTCCTTTTTAGTAGTATTATGGAAAAAAAAAATCATATGAAAACTGGTGAAATTACACTTTTAAGAAGTTTATTAGGATCTGTGTTATATTTTGAGGTTAACTTAGCCAAAGCAAAAAAAAATAAAAGAGAATAGGCCTTTAAGCAGAAAAGAAGGGTATTTTTAGAAAAGCAATCTGTATTGGAAGGTTAATAACACAGTAACTTTACAAACTCTGCAACATTGTAATAAGTACTGAAGTTATTTTCAAATAACAGCAGTGCTCATTGCTTTCATTTATCATTGCCTTACACAAAATATTGAAGCATAACAGCCTTATTTAGTGAATTTCAAGTGTTAAAATCTCTAAATGACTGATTATTTGGGCACTGGAAATATGCGCAATTTTACCTGCAGCCCACATTATTTAGATTCAAAGAACTTGCTAAACAAAAAACAAATAACTGGCTGAGAGATGCAAACCTTGTTGTTAACCACGTGCAATACAGATTTTCTATGACCATTCTCCTCTCTCTCATGGAAAGAAAGAAGCAGCCACATTAAACAGAGCTAATTCTGCAAACACAGTGGTGAGGAACATAAAGAGGAAGAAAAGAAAGAACATCACTTTAATTACCACAGACCTGATAAAACAGAATATTATCAGGGTTCTGATAATATTGCAGAGATTGCTGAGAAGCATCCTTTCTGAAGGGTTTGTAAGTTGGGATAAATGTGGGCACCAGAGAACAGGTTTTTGTCTGCAATCTAAACACATTTTCCCCTTATTATGCTCTCCCAGCATTTTTTACAAATGTTGTTTCACTCTCTTTGTTGTGGTTCTAACTACAGTGGGGATTGGCTGAGCAAAGTTATGACATATAACCCCTTTTCCTCCCACTGTGCAAGACTGCTGCCACCGCATCCGAAATCTCAGAAAGGATGCTGACAGCAACACACGTTTCTGTGATAAATAATATTGATAAAACATGGCTTTGGGTGGAGGAGGAGGATTATTTTCAAGCACTTCAGCATCAGCTTTCCCAGCATAGGTGCAGAATGTTTTGACCAAGGACAGAAGCGCACAGAATAAAACCAGAAATCTCGGGGGAACAAGTAATCACTGATGACTCTGTAACAGTGGGGAAGGACAATGAGTCTTGTTCTCTTGTCCCAAGAGTAGCACACTTGCTCCTAAAATGCTCTTCTGGCTGGCAAGTAGCCAGAGGTTTCTGGTGCAAGTCCCTACAAGGTCAGTTATTTTTTTCTCTCATTAAAAAATAATGTCAGAAGCACTGTAGCATGGTGGCTCGACAGCCCGATGTACCCTGCTTAGAGCTCTGGCCTTCTGCTCTCAAGCACCAGTTGGGGATCAAAACACACAGCAAAACCTCAATGAATTTCCAGGTCTGCTGCACTGGAACGGAGAAGGGTCTTTGGGTTTTGATATTATGAAGACATTTTGCTTTTGGGAAGGTAAACAGACCATATGTTTGGAGAGATGGCTGACTTCTGCAGGGATTTGAAAGAGCACAGATCTATTTTGTTGATTATTTCTATAATGAGGATAGAGTGAATAAACACATTACCAAAAATCCAATGTACTGCAAGAGTGCTCCAAATGAGGGTATAACTCTATGGTGTACAGCACTTATTGCTTGACATGATGTATTAAAGGACAAGCTACCTGAAAAGAATCTTATTTTTCAAAATATGCTAACATTTCACCATTATTTCCTCCTACTCTGCAATACAATTTTTTTTCTGATTTTTTTTTCAATTTGTCTCAGGGGAGATGGAGCTTGGGGAAGAAGAGTTTGCAAAAAGCAAACCAAAACCAAACCCTTCCAGTTGTTCAGTGAGCCCAGTGACTTGTGCAGACACCTGCAGTACAGGAGATTAAAAGCATGAGCTCACCCTCTATAAAGAAGGAGAATGGACCTGGTTTCATGTCTTCATCTTGCAGCAGGCTTCAGTTTGAGGCTACAGAATTGGCCTTGGAGCTGCCCTGTACAGGGCCAGGAGCTGGACTCAAAGATCTTGTGGGTCCCTTCCAACTCAGGATAATCTGTGATTCTGTGGACTTTTCCTTGGTC
The DNA here is from genome assembly GCA_013398115.1 of Falcunculus frontatus. NCBI lineage: Eukaryota > Metazoa > Chordata > Aves > Passeriformes > Falcunculus > Falcunculus frontatus. The sequence goes on along the minus strand of VZRV01004309.1, from coordinate 185,616 downwards.
CACTTAATCAAGATTGAATCAATTTCATTAAGCAGAAGAGAAATTTCGTGAGCCTGAGTCTACGTCTGGAAAAAAATAGAGCTTAAATCTGGTTTCTTGGTTCAGACCAGTGAAAGAAAGTTGCTCAAACAACCAAACTCTTAGGAAAAGCACTGGGACAAAAAGGAAATACGAGGAGATGAAACCCAGCATTTATGGCTGGTGAAGCCTGGAAGAAGCAAAAGATGACAAGTGATATTTTGACCTCCTCTTCCATCATAAAGTGTCCAGAAGATGCTTGCACTTATGAAAGGGTGATTTTCTGGCTGTAAGAAGGAACGAGCTGCTCCTTGGCTGCTGCTCCGGGGTGGGCAGGAGGGGATCTCTGTTACAGGGCTCCGGAGTGGATCAGCAGCCAGGAAAAAACTGCCATGAATGAAAGTGGTGTTGGGGTGTATTAAAGCCTTTAATTATGTGATTGTCACAATTAAACCCTGCATTTCTGCAAGCCTCCTCACATAGGAACGTGGATTTCACCATCTAAGACACAACCTTTTATTTCTATATTTCTCTACCACTGCAGAACAGGCCATGACCTTGGTTTATGCTGGCTGCAAATTATATTTCCAGTACACTGAACCAACCAAAGATTCGCAGTGCTCCGTTAGCACAATTAGTTGCATCACTGTGTTATTCAAAATAACTTAAGAGCTACAGTGGACGGCTTCAAATAGAGCAAGGCTGCATCTTTAGAGGTGTTACCATTTTCCCTTCTGTGCCACATGAAGGTGTGCTCTTGTGTTCAGAGCTCCCAGGCAGGTGTTTGCCAGCTGTTTTGGCTCTCGAGAAGAGGACCTTACAACCTCTCCAATAAAGACTGAAGGGGGAGCTCTGTTAAACCTCTCTCTACAATGCTGGGGACAGGTCTATTTTCTACTTCTGTTTTATTTCTACAGCTGATGATTAAATAACCCACCGTGCAGTTGCCTTATGGCAGTCAGTGCAGAATTAAATATTTCCCCATGCAGAGTTCATTAGACATCAGAGTTTCCTAGTTAATTTGTTAGGCCTCTATGAATTCCCAGGGAATATTATAAAATTATAATTTTGGTCTATTCTCCTCCAACCTATTACAAAATACATTTCATTTTCCCATATCTAAAGCATAGTGAATGAAACTATTAGAGGAGAAAACACATCTGGATCTCATTTACATTTCTTTTCATGCAGATCAACATAACAGGATGAATTCAGTCCTTCAATATTCTTTATTCAGGGAAGGAAAAAATCAAAATGAAAGAAATACTAGATTGCTCCTCCTACTACATAGCACTAATGATTTTTTTTTACCACTTTTTGCTGCTTTTAAGGCAAGAGTCTTATTTCAAATTACACAGCACCTCCTGGAGAAGGGAAAGAGCATCTGGAGGAACGAAAAAGCTGCCAACTCAAATTCACGCTTTAAAGCCCCAGACATGCCTCTTCAACACTGCCTGTGTTCAGCTGAATGAATTCATCCTTGCAACTGCTCTCCACATGAGAAGTGATATTTTCACCTACACGCTGTAAAAAGGTCCCAGTTTAGTCGTGGCAAGTTGGCTCATGGGGACAATATCAAGACCAGCCAAATAAGAGAAGAGTTACCCTTCTGAACCCTAAGGAACACGGTCAAGTCCAGGAAAAAAAAAAATTCTATGCGCAGTAGAACACTCAATTTTTAGGTTATTTCCCATCTTCCAACAAGCTTCAACCCATTTAGCAGATGTAGAGGTGGGAGAATGGGCTGAAGAAAAGCCCATGGAGCTCTGTAAAGATTCCCCCATCATGTTCCAGGTGCCTATGGGGAAGGAGCAGTTGAGAAAGGGCAGGATTTAATGAACCCATATCAGCTCCCAGGTTGCAAGGGGAGAATAAGGAGGATAAATGGTCTTTCTTTTCTGAGCAGTTACTCTTTTCTGAGTACTATCTCTTGTAACTTTGGCACATCTAACACAACCTGCTTTGTTGGACCCTATACACCCTCCTCCTCACCTCAGGGAAAAATAAAAAGGAGATAATTTGGACAAAACTGATGTTAAAAAAAAAAAAAATTGAGTTCAAACAGAATCTATAAACTGTAATGGCAATAAATTGCTCCCCAGCAGATTTGATAAGGTGGGAAAAGGCTCCACTTGGCTTTAATGGATATAAGATCTCAAAGAAGATTTACTTGAGAGTAGCACACACCCTGCCTTCGCACAGACATTGTAGACATCTGAACAGCTTTGTAGTACTTTTTTTTGCAAAATACTGAGCCTCCATAAATATGGCTGAGATTATTTTTGACAGAAAATTGAAGTTACTAATTTTTTCTTACTATCAGTGTTTTTTCATTCAGATATGAGGTCCTAAAGCATTGGATATGCTCCTCATCCCACCAGCAGTTGTGCCACCACTTGTCCCTCCTGAACTGCTCCACCATCAGTGATGAACCTCTGATCAGTTCTCATTTCCCAGAAACACCCAGGATATTTTCATGAATACAGATGTATTAACCGAAGTCAAAATTTTCTTTTTGACAATACTAAAGCTGGGCTTAAAACTCATCCCTAATGTTACACTGAGGTGAGCAGCTTCTCCCACAACTACCAGTTTGACTAAATTTTGGGTGTTGATCTGGATGTTAACACACTTCACCCTGAATATTCATGTACTCAAGTGAAGCTACACACACAGAAGCAAACATGCATACTAAAACATGTACATATCTATGGTTCTGTGTGCATTTATCTCTCATGCTCACTCATCCAGGTGTGCATCTGGTGACAGATACAAAACAAAAGCCAATTCCAGAAAAGGAAATCCAAAAACATCTACGTTTTCCAGGGCAGTGGATAAAAGAATTAATCTTTAAGGTTTACTGAGCTTTCAGGATTCAGACTTAGATTAATTCAGACAATACAGTTGCTTAGTGTTTCATTTAACTTCAGCAGTCCTCATTACAAATAAAAGCAAATTACCACATGCTAGATAAACCCAGTCTGAATCCCAGCTAGGAACCATGAGGCACTGATGCATCTTCTGTCTTGGTGCTGAGCTCTCTGTAACATTGATCACCGTGGTTTGCAGCAGGACAAAACATGCAGCTGTACCATTTCCAAATTTCCAAAGGCAAGGCTACCCAGTGGAGAACTATCTTGGCCATTAATGTTGGGCTTTGGTTTCCCAGTTGCTATTGCCCCGTTCACACTCCAAGTACCGTTGGCTGAAGAAAATATTAGCACAGTTGACCTTGTACCATGAGAGAGTGAAACCTGGGGGAAGAAAAAAAGTAATTTCTTTCAAAGATAAGGTGCCACATACTTTCTGACCCCAGTGTGGGTGTATGAAACACATGAAAAATGGTGTGTAAATTGCTGGTTTTCCCCATTTGCTTTTGCACATGTCACAAAAGGGCTCGTGCTAGAGTTCTGTGTCCTAGAAAACAGCATCAGGCGTGAAGAGGCACACCAGGCACACTTCATAATGCACAGCAAACCCGTGGGGGTCCCACAGAAACATGGGCTCGTTCCTCATAACCTTGTCGACTGACCCACTCCTGTTCCCTGATGCAGAAAGCTGTCTGACAGAGCAGTCCTGTAGGAAAGAGTAACAGGACCATGACATGCAAATGCAGGTTCCTGCGTGTGAAGATGTGATAGCCCTGGTTTCTAACCACATGGAGAGTCCTGTCTCTCCAAAGCAGCTTTTGGAATCAACTTGGAGAACCTCTGAAGGTAACAAAGTGCTGTGTTAATGTTTCTCTGCTCTTCCTCCTGAAACGCTGTTTCGCACACACTTGAGATACTGACAAGAAATACGCACTGTTTTGTCTTCGGTATCTGATCTTGATATATTTATAACAATCTCAATTAGAAGATTTTGATGGCTCTGTTATGAAATGATCTCTCTGTAGCATCCCTCAAATTTATGCACTTCATCACTCCTGACTTCTATGCCTTTTGTTCTTCTTTTGTTACGAAGAGAACAATAACAGTGGAGTATACTGACACAAATTACAACAGCTTATTCTCATTAACTTCTCCAAGAAAGAGAGCAGAGACTGAACAGCATCCACAGCAGCTCTCTCCAATGCTGATTTATGTTACAGAACCACGGTTCATGAAAAATATGCACGCGAGGTTGCTAGCACAGAAGCAAACATAAGCAACTGGCTGGCTGAAACCTGCTCGTTTTCAACCTTGTACTAGGAGCCTAAAAACATTTAAATTCTTGCTACCATACCCCTGTGCCCCTCTAAACTCTGCCTCCTCCTTTTCTTCTCGCCGCAGGGACACCTCTGCTCGGTGCTTGTGTTCTCTGTGTACTGCACCGACGCTGCCAGCACAGGGTTGGTGGCTGGCTTTAGCAAGAGCACACGTGCAGTGGAAATGGATCAACACCCAAAATTTAGTCAAACTGGTAGTTGTGAGAGAAGCTGCTCACCTCAGTGTAACATTAGGGATGAGTTTTAAGCCCAGCTTTAGTATTGTCAAAAAGAAAATTTTGACTTCGGTTAATACATCTGTATTCATGAAAATATCCTGGGTGTTTCTGGGAAATGAGAACTGATCAGAGGTTCATCACTGATGGTGGAGCAGTTCAGGAGGGACAAGTGGTGGCACAACTGCTGGTGGGATGAGGAGCATATCCAATGCTTTGGGTTCACAGGTGCCTGCTGTCCCTCAAAGTGCTTCATGGGGCACAATTAAATCTCCTTCTTGGCCTGCATTTGCAGCTGCTGCGCGGTGGGACCCTGAAACCCGCCCAGGTCGCGAACACTTCCAACGCTCGAAGCCAAACAAAGCCGTTCATTTGCAAGGATTTGTTTCCAGGTTTCCCTGCCTTTCCCCATAAACAACTGTTGACAGGTCTCTAAAATCCATTCACACTGAATTGCTTCGCTAATTTGCATATGCAAATAGAAGCAATTCAAAGTTAAGTGTCAATTTCCATAAACATTACAATATCCAGCTTGTAAATATACATGTACACGTGAAATACGAAGCCTAATTAGACCTCAAGAGTATACATAAATAACTTTTATTGGTTTTTTTCATTTTGAACCTAAGCTTTCAGGCACTTGAACTCCAAAAACAAGGGTTTATTGGTTGCATTGTGAGATATATTCTGCATCTGATCCTTTAACTTTGGGAGCCGCAGAATGATGCTAATTTAAACTAATTTACAGAATGAAATAATTTCTCAAGAGCTCCTTTTTCCACAGGTCATTTTTGTTATTTGGGACTGGGTAAGAATAATATATCAATGCTAAATAAGTCTTCTGCTAACAATTTCAGGTCTACATGGTGATATCAAATGAATAGGGCTCATATTTTACTTCAGGGAAGTATATACTAGATTTCAAAGCAACAAGAATAATCTGGCTTTAATAATGAGAACTTTTTGTGAATCATCCACCAGCTTTTGTTGCAGGTAGATAAAAATATGAAAAGAAAATAAAGAAGCATAGCTCTGGTTCTGCAGGATATATAATATTTCTGTGCTTATTAGCTCTTGTTGCAGACATTGTGATTTTTACCTCAAAGTTTATATCAGATTCAACTCTAATGAAATCAAAGTTAAGAGTCATGTAAAGTTTGATGCATCTCAAACAAGCTTATTCCCATTTTCAGAAATACTTCTCTTTTCTTCTCCCAAGGTTTTAAGTAAATACACAGAAACACTGATCACACAAATCCACCATTCTTACCATTTTAAGGAATTTGCATTTTCTTTAAATCAAGAAGGAAAAGGCACTTGCAGACACATGTAAAAACAAAAGCTAGGCAATGACAGATGCGTGCAGGATTGGTCATTTACCAATATTTATTTAATGTTTGCATCTCTTTTGTTTCAACTGACACACTTAAGGGTTGTTTGGACACAGTGAATAAATCACGTGGTACAAAATTCATATCCTGTCATACATGAAGAATTAAACTTGAAATTCAATCTCGAATTTTTTACATACAATCAGATACTGTATAAAAAAACCATACCTGATTTTGTAAAATCTTCAGGCCAGGACTACTGTTTTGTTTTACAAAATTACTTGTGCAATGGGATATTGACACTGGCCACACACCTTTAGGTTTTATTGCTTTTGACAGGCCAATTTCTAGTTGCAGCCAAACAAGAAAAGCTTAACTACTGTATATACAAGTACCAGTGTTAAATAAATCAATCAACACCTAATATTCTAAAATATTTACAGTATCTACGGGCAAGTTTTTTCTCACAAAGCCTCTTTCTACATGTCTTTGAAGAAGTACAGAAAATTCAGCTTTTATGATGACGAAAAAAGTTTGGAGACAGATTATGGAAGCATTTTAGAAATAAAGGAGAGATGGCACAGCAGTAAAATACATTATGAGTGTTAGAGATGATATGGGGCCTAATGATGGAAAAACAAGTTGGTGAAGGCACACATGGAGTGGAGACTCACTGAGAAGAAGAAAGAAGGCAAAGGAAGGCAGGGAAGGAAAAAAAAAAAATCTGTGTTTCTAGAAAGTCAATGCAGTCCTTGTGGTATTTGTGACAGAACTACAAGTGTATTATCATCATTATTTTAAAGAAAGATAAAGAGAACGTTGCTTCCTGTCTATGGCATTTCTCCCGTGAAACTCTCATGGATACACTTGCAAAATCCTTAGATTTCTCATTTTAATCAGGACCCAGTAGGAAATGAGGCTAATATATTTTTTCTGCGGCACGATGCTGCCACATCCATCCACAGAGCTCTAACGCATCCGTGTTTCACAACACATCAGAGTTCAGCTCACCTGACAGAAGGCAAATATGACAAGTTTTAAAAATAGCAGCACAGCTAAACTGCAATTTTCCCCTCTAACCAGCATGTCCTAATCTCTGAGCTTTGATCTCCTCTTCATCTGGGAACCCTGACACTAAACACTGCAGGCAAATTTGTTTCGCCCAGCTGCAAGCGCTTCCTTTGGGACAAGGCATGAGTGAAACTGGGGTTTATCTTCCTCCCACACCGAAGTTTAAACTTGTACTGCAGAGGGGCACCCATTCCACAGCCTGGGAGCTTTTAAAAGATAAATCTCAGTGGGGCTGACACAGAAAGCAACTAAAACATTTACAGTTCCAGCTAACTCATAGTCATGAATGACTATACCTGTCACCTGTACCTCCACTGGGGTCACAGCTTAATTGTGGGGGAGTTTGGCCATCCAGCCCTGGCTGGGGTATGGCTGAGGCACCCTCTGATCACTGGACACAGCTTCTGAGAGCTCTTAGAGGATGTTTCACTTTAACATAGCAGCTTTCTACGCAGACCAGGGTTGATGAAATAGGGACAAGTGCCACCAAGAGCCACAGCCTTAAAGCCACTTGTTACTCCAGGCAACAATTGCAGCCACGCCACTGGGCATGCCCCTCCTTCAAGAAAACACCAGCATAAATAAAAAAGCAGCTTCTCAAAGAGACAATCTCAGTGCTATAATTCTCATTGTTATCAAATATATGAAATACAACAGAAATTAGGCACTTCACATAGGTTCACCTGTCAGATGCAGAGACCCACTCTAGATTCAAGCACCTGTGTCGTTTTCATGTTCACAGGCCTTGAAAACCACTTTTTTTTCCCTAGAAAACTCACATAATTTTCTTCCTTTTCTATGAATTGGGAATGATAGATCCTCAGAAGCCATGTAGCACCTAGACGTTTCCCAAATGCTCCCTGAAATCCGTGACAGTTTCACAATCATCTCCTCAGAGGGCAAGCTAGAAGTCTATTCATAAAGTATGAAATTTGGTTAGTCCCCAGTGAAATCTCCACTTTGAGGCAGAGAAAAATATTTGACTAGCTAATGGCTAATTAAGGACTAACGTGCTAATTAGTGTTATAATGGATTTTTTTAAGCACTTACAGAAATAATTAGACCAGGTATCAAGATGCAGGGAGCATAGACATGACTTAGACATTGAGAATAAAATCTGAATCAACCCTTTCTTGCAGTTACCTACATTGAACACCTCAGTAGGACTGCTATCAATGGCTCTGCTTTTTCAGAAGTTAGTTTTCAGTCGTCTCTGAAAGTGGGGCAGTTCCAAGTAATGCCATCCTGGTCCATTTTAAATGCACCAGGTACTGCATTTCAACCAAGGAGAGAAGAGCTTGCCTATAGAAGTACTCTGATACATCAAAAGCAAAAGTAATCAAGCACAAAGGCAGAAAGATATTACAGATAAACTGCTTTTGGACAGTGCATTCCAAATGATGGAATCGCATTGCCTTAAAAATTAAAAGCCTTGAATATTTGAAACTAAGGAGAGTATAGGCAAAGGAAGGCAGGGAAGGAGGTTAGTTTATGAAAAGATTTTCAGGTTTTCATCTTATAGTTCAAAAATTTGGCGGTCAACTCTTTCTGGTATCCCTCTCCCACCACTCTGTGTTCTAGCCTGAAGTCTCTGTACCTTTGTAGCCATGCTGAGCTACATGTTGCTTACTTATGCCCAGATTATCAAGAGCTCTAAATCAAACCGTTTCCTTCATTATTTTTCTCTCAAATCATCTGCACAATTACAGTATTAATTCTCTGATATTTCCAGGTCACTGAGCAAAGCTGTAAAAATTCATTCTTGAAATCACATTATAAGGACCTCACTGGAAACATCCTTTTTTGTAATGAACACTAATGAATTAATCAGATTTTATATCTTTTGGTGATTAGGTGGTCATTTTGCATATTCTGACTTTTTCAAGTTTAATAAAACCCAGACCAAAGTTAAATGGTGTTTTAGAAATTCAGCTCAATTCCCTCTATTTATTTTTTAATCTTACTCAGAGTATATTGTTGCAGGAGAAAGAACAATACAGTATTTTGGCTTGCTTGAGCATCCAACAAAAAAATTTTTTTCCCCTATGTTTCTAGTTCTTTGTTTGCAGTTCCACCCTCTCCCTCAATGGGCAATGCAGGACTGGCTGCCATAAAATCACCAGGGTTGGTCTGCTTACAGAATATGGAAAAATTGCCTTTGCTGATGCCTCCAGGCTTGCTAAAAACCATCACCAGTGGCCTGGAGAGATCCTGATTCAGCTCCTCCAAAACTCTTTGATACATTTCAGTGAAAACTACTGTTCCTAACACTCAATGTGCAGGTTTGTTTAACACTTTCTTTAAGCACTACATGAATGAAAAGAATGTTATATTTGTAGAAGTACTCCCAATATGCAAAAAAGAAATAATTACAGGAACAGCAATTGTTCCTTGCCTAATAGTAAAAAACACACTGCCAGGATTTTTCTTCAAAATAATCCCAGGCTTTTATTGCACTGTGACAACCATAGATTTCTCCCTGTACCGTTTGGTTTCTGCTGTCAAGTTATTATAATCACCCACTTCTGGTTTACGTTCCTTCTTTTTACCTCATCAGCTGTTTTATAATAGATATAATAAATCCAAATGGGAATTTTCTTTCTCAGAATTCATGTTGCTTTCTCTATATTTATTTTACATCTATGTGTGTAGATATTTATTGATCATACCCATCTCCCCAAATCCGAGATATAATGACTAAAATTTTACACTTCTAGTGTCCTTTACTGCTAAGCTTGTTTTTTCAGATGTGCATAAGCCTTCTTGTTGATTTGTCTCCATGGAATTAACATGGAATTCAGAACAGAACCATGAAACAGCTTGAAAAGATACTGGAGGAAAATGTGTTTTTCTAGGTACCACTAAATTTCATGCTTTAAAATTAAATTAGAATATAAATTCACAGCTCTCAGCTTCCAATATATTTAGATGTACTTTCAAATATTAAGTCCAATTATGACTAATTTGAGGCTAGATGGTCTCCTTGTTATTACTCTGAAAGCTTTCTTTGTCTTTCATAACCTGTGGTGACGAGGCAGAAAAAAGCAATTTTTTACGAGCTAGTAGCAGGCACTTTTTCTGTTCTAATTAAAAGTCATAATTACATTTTTGATTAACCCAGAATTAACAATAAAACAGATTAGTTATCAGCTTGCTACATTTTGTGAAACAATATCGAAGCTTTGAAAATTTTAAATTCTCTGACATTCTTAGCATAACTAGATAAAGCCAAAACATAAATGCAATTTATGTTTAACAATCTCCAATTTTGACATCTTATTTGAAAAATGAGCAGAATTACCAATTCAGACAAACTCCTATTGCTGCAGATTTTTGTTGGTTCATAAGCCATGTGTTTTGCTTGCACTATTGTAAATAACTTAACTGCACAGTAAGTTGTTTCTCCTTTTCAATAGCAAAAGTCAGTTATTGAGTTTTTGAATGCCAATAATGAAATATCTTAGAAGGGTGATTTGGTGCTTTTAAAGAGAGCCAATACTCAATGCTTTTTTTTTTTTTTTTAAGTTGACAGAAGATGTCACACAAAGAATAAATCCATGGCCTGACACGATGGAGGCTGTGCAGGACACAAGTGAGAAGGGCAGACTCCAATATGCTGATGAGCTATAACAAAGTAATCCACAGAGTGCTGCTCCCTCCCCAAAACACAGATTCCCCGACTCCCCTCATGTCTGCAAAACCTTTCATAAAGAGAAACTGGAGTGTTTGGAGCACCTGGGCATGTAAATGGTTCTATTCTTCTCCAGAAATAATGGTTACCAACCCCTTCTTACACACACACACAGTTGTTATCGTGGCAAGGAATAACATCTAGGTTATTTTGAAAGAATGCTAATGCTTCTCTTGGGGTAAACTTGCAATTCAACAGCAAATGGTAGAGCTGGTATTCCACAGCTGTGCATAGGTGGAAACTTCACAGACACAAGTGAAAATTTCCCTCAAACAACATAATGATTTTTAGCCATAAAAGCTGTTTCAGAGTTACATGAAACCCAGCAGACCATAGGGAAGAATCAAATGTAACAGGGTTCAGAATGTGAAGATGATAAGAAGGTGTCTAGGGCAGCCCTGGTGCAAGTTCCTGCTATATTCCCTAGGGCAGCCACTGCCAGAAAACTCACCACAGATTCCTCTGCAGCAGAAAACTTATCTGAGGAATTTCAGCTGTGGAAAGGTGTCTAGAGCATTTTAATAACTGAAATCATGCCTCACACTTAGAAGTATATACATAAACAAACAGAGAATTATAAATCATGCAAACTAAGATGGCCTTAACACATCAATTAAACTTCAGGAGTTGAATCAAGAGTGAAATTGAATTCAAACTTGTAGATGGAGCTGACATCCGAAATGAGCATCTCCAATTCCTGTCACACTCTAAAGAATTCTGATATTCTTATGGAGAGAGATTTGGGGGTGGGGACATTCATTTTTACAACCTTGTGAAGTGTTAGAGTTCGAGTTGTGGGGTGTCAGAGACGAATGAAAAGCAACGATCGATAGGGCAAAACTTATTTTAGGGTTGGGGAAACTTACAAGTCTCAATTCACAAAGTAAATCACTTCAGTGCAGAGGACATGAAAGACTCTGGGTTCTTGAGGTCTGACTTTGATGAAATTGAGCTTAATCAGAGAGGCCATACCTGGATGGATACTCCCATCACCTCTTTTCACCTTCCAACATCTGATTAAAACTTTCCTACGGCGTGTTTTAATTTCAAATATTGTAACAGCAAAGAAAAACAACACTTTATCTCATTTTAAAAAGTTAAAAAAATGTAATAGACAAATGTTCATAACTACATGCTGAGAGATTCATACATTAATTTTTAAACAAATGTTTAGAGATTCATAAACGTTGACATGAACAAGCAATTTTGCACATTGACTTAATTTGAAACTTGATTCTACTTGTGCATTGGGATAATAAAAGATTAATATTAATCTGAGTCTGCTAGCAGAACTCTTAGTGTATTTGTGAGTTTAAAATAATAGTTTTAAATTTGATCAAGTGAAGGCCAGATGCACCTCTAATTACTTTAGACATCTTTTAAAATTCTATTAATGTTGTCATAAAATATAAAGTATCTATATCTGGAATTCCCAAAGGACAATTAGCAGAAAATCTACATAAGGTTTAACAGGTTATAGAGAAATTATAAACTGCTGAGGTCACACGTGATATTTATATGCTATAATCCTATATGCTATAATCTTGGTCTTAAAAGTGAGCTTCTAAAATTCAGTATTACAGAATTCTGTCTTAGAGTTTTCCACATTTCTTATTTCTCCATTTAAATGCATCTAAAATAGTAGCTAAAAGTATTTTTTTGATATATGAGGTAGCAGTCTCGCCTAACAGAAGAAGAAATATATATATGTGAACAAACTCAGCTTTTATTAACTACAGGCTGTTAATTACAGTGATAAGAAAGAGGAAAGAGTCTTTCCTCTTACCCCCACAAATTTCCCACCTTTAAAAATTAAGAAAATATTCCATATTTTAAATATTCCTTAGCAATTCACTGGGAAAACAGACTGTGTTCTCCAAAATAGAAATACATAGAAATACATATAAGCAAACAGCAAAAAGAGATGACATTTTCCTGTTCAGCAACCTGAAACTTAATGCAACTTCATGAAGAGAAGAGGAGATCAGAAAAGGTCTAACTTTGCTGGATCACAAAGATAAGGGCAAAGGAAAAGGTGCCTCTGAGAACCTCTAAGGCTCCCAAAAAGACAAGGTTGGTCTCACACTGGTGCAATGGATCAACGAAGGTCAAGCTGCTCTCTCTGCCCATAATTAAGAAATTAATCTCTTTTTCCAATCCGGGCAGCTTCTTTAAAAGTTTGTATCTGACACGGTTTGTTAGCATATGTGAAAAATAAGTGAATCTGAACTAAAAATGCACACATGATTGAAGTGGTGTGGGGACAGTTGCCCAGGGATGTCATTCTCTGAACAGAAAACCTCGCGTGACAAATTACTCTGAAGAATTTTCGAAAAATTCTCCTTAAAACTCACCGCTCTTACTTGGTGACTGAAATTTCCTAGTAAAACACACTATTCGTCAAGTTCTTAAAAATATTTGTATTCCATGCATTAGGTAACACTGGAAAACAGCATGGTTGTGAACTAGTTTCTACAATTAACTAATAACCTCCATTTCCACTGCGAAATCTGAAGGTGCGCCACTCCTGCTTTGAACTAACATGAAAGGAAAATGAGCATCATCAGTAGCTGTGTAACATAGGAGATGTGAAAAAAGTTCTGTCTCCTAAAAATCAACAATATTTTCCAAAGTATTAATCTTGCACAGTGACTCACCCTGAAGACAGTGCTACAGTTCTTCCTATGATCTTAATTCTGAGCATTTACACCTCTAGTAACAAAGTCTTTTAATTTTTAACTCAAATTTTTATCTTTTTTCAGCAACTCGACAGTTGCTATATTTCCCTCTATATGTAGCAAGTTGAGCTGTTACAAAGGGCTTCAAAACCTACAATATCTGGTGACAGAACCTCATGCCCAGGCCTCGCAATACTTGTGAGTATCACAGAAAAGTAATATTTATCTCCACTTCACTCATGTCCATGGCACTCATACAAGCCCACAAAACATTCATTTCAGTGTTCTACAACAAATCTCTAATTGCAGTTGCTAATTAGTTCACAAAATGACCTCGAAACAAATAACAGGATCTCATACTAAATAGAGTGAGGGACGTTTCACACTGTAACATCACACTCAATATTGATCAAGAAGAAATCGTTTTAGCTCCAAACTGGTTCTTTTAAAGTTTAGGAGAGAGCGGGTGATGTCTTAGAAATTGCAAACATTTAAATTGTACCCTCTTGATGAGTACAGTGGCACAGCAAACTGCAGCTTAATCTCAGCTTTCCACAAATTCCAAGAAAACCTAATTGCATTCTGCACCAGCTCATGGAAGCTTCTGGTTCGTGCACCTCAGAGCAAGCAACCATTGCTTGTTCTTGGCAAATTTCCACAGGGCCAGAGACAACAGAGCTGTGTTGGAGTGCATCTGCACCACAGGATTTCCAGCCCAGGTCAGCAACAGCCGTGGGATCTTTTCATTCCATGCTAAATAATGCAACTCCTTCCCTCTCCATCCGCTCGCTGTTTGACCTTTATTCTTTATCTACCAAGTTTTTTGTTTGCCTAGCTTTTTCTGTGCTTTGTAATACTATGTGAGCCACCTAAAACGTCATCAGGCTTTCAAACTTAATTAAATGCGTCCCTTATAGTACACCTTTGCTGTGGAAGTGATGCCTTAGGTTTTAACTTTTATATTTTCAAATCCTGTACTGCTTAGAGTGTAACTCTGAAGTTCCTTGTAGCCTGTAATTCCTGCTCTCTCGTACTGGGCAGACATAACAAAGCCTCTCCAGGCTTTGCCTTCAAGGACAGCCAGGCTGTTTTAGGCCCAAAATGTGTAAACCAAAGATTCTAAGGGGGGCAAGCTGAGGGGAGTTACATTGTTAAACTGGGGCTTTAATTGGAGAATTAACCCTGATATGCAAATGATCCAAACCTATAAAAGTGTGAAGAACTCGTGACCTGGGGTCCATCTTGGGGTCCATTTTTTGGAAGCAGCCTCTGGCTCCCCCAGGGTGTACCTTGAAGGCCCTTCAAATAAATACCTGTCTTTATTCCCTTACTCTTGTCTAGTCTCTGTTTCTAGGTGGCTGCAGGAGGCATCAGAAGGAAGCAATGCTTTTACTGCATCAGCCAAGTCTTTTCAAGTTGGAGCTGTTCATACTGTCCCTGCTTCATTAGGAAAATTAGTAATAGCTTGCACAGTTGGCAAATAAATGAGGGTATTGTGATGCGCAATTATGCAGAAATAGAATGAAAATTTAGAAACATAGTGTTCAAGTGAAAGGAAGCTGAAAAGTTTTGAAATTTTTGCTTTACAAACATGGAGAATAAAGCTGAAGAACCAATATTCAGTGTCATTTCAGTCTTACAATATCTGGAAAGTACAAGTATTGCTCCAATAAAATAAACAAAGGAATTTATCATCCAGAAAGTATGATTTTGAAACCTTTGTATTCTACCAATATAATTAATGACAAAAATCTCAGAAGAAAATTTTGTAAATTAAGGGTTCCTCACCTACCATTTCCTCAGCTCCCAATTACCTCTTTGTTCAAAGTATTCATTTAGGGAAAATAGCAGTAGGTGGACCAAAATAAAATCATAAAGTGAATTAATTTTCCCTAAAGCGCTGCCTGAATTCAGGTTGAACTCTTTTGTTAGGTACAGTGGGTTTTGTACTTAGAGGATAAATTTACATTCTGCTTCCTTTCTGAAATGCTGTTTTATTGCAGTATTCTATTCATTGCTCTGTTCTCCTTATCACACTCAGGGAAATATGGTATCTATTTCATTTTATTTAAAAGTGACTTGAAAAGTACCCCAGTTTTATACACTTCTAATACGAGATGTTCAGAACTGCTTTTTCTCTTAGAGAGTAGAAGTTTCTGGTTGAACTGTGCTCTGCAGTGGCCCCTGATGGTTAAATTACTTGCTAATTCCTACTTTGCAGAATTTCTCAGGCTCAGTTAATTTTCTCTCAGTTCTGCTCTTCTTTTCAGTTCTCTCTCCTTGACTCCTTCAAGTGAGCCACAAGTTCTTTAAGCCGTGGTTGGGGGTGAATTGAAAGAAAAAAAATAAATAAACACAACTTCAAACGTGAAGGACTAACATACGAAATAGAGATTTTAGAATTTAAATTATTATGGAAGGTTATGGACCAAAACAATATGAGAAACTGTGGTAAAAGGGAATGTTTTTAGTATTGCTCCATTTCATTTAAACTGTAATCTTCTTTGAAAAATTAATGGGATAAATTAAGGCAAATTTCAATTCCACTTACATAGTTATTGACAACAATGCTGTCATTCATAGACACAGAAATAATTACAGACTAAAAGCTTAATTAAATATAAAACATTTTCTACCTCTCACTCCGGCTTCATGCGTTTGCCTTTCACAACTTGATTTGCAACTTGAGACAAGACAATATCAGCCTGTCATCTTTGCTTCCATCATATCCTTCAAAACCTTCTTGAAATTGGTGTTAACAGCGGCCTTTTGTTTGCCATTGAGCACTTTCTGCTCTAGCACAACAGCCCTGCCCAAAACAAAACAGTAAATAAGCCCCAAAGTCCAGCAGACTGTCATTAACTGCAGAATTCAAGGCTGCACTGAATCAGTATTTGAGAAGAGAAAGTGCTGAGAAGACCAGAAGACCAAAGAATAAAAATACAGAATCATTTAGGTTGGAAAGGACTTTTAAGATCATCACGTCCAACCAATAACTTAACTCTGCCAAGGCCACCACTAAGCCACATTCCCCATAGCACTACATCTTTTAAACAGCAGCAGGGAAGTATTTAAAATGCATGGAGAACAATAGCTACTCAGTTTAAAACTTTCTTTATTTAATCTTCCTTCTCGTTTATGATCATGGCACAGTGGCTGCAAAATGGAAAATCCAGTGGAGCCCACTGCCATCACCTTGCAAACTCGGTTCTGCCACGTTGAAAGGCAGGTTACAGCCACCAAAAGTAGCTGGAAGGGCTGTTCTAACCTAAAAGCCAGAAGCAGAGAGAGATTTTTGGGCTGAGTATTGCTGAAAAGCTCCAGAAGAAGGAAGAAGGCTGTTTCAGCCCCTTCTACTATTTTCAAACAAGGATTTACCACAATAAACAGCAGTCTCAGAGATCACAGATTCATAGAACTGCTTGGGTTGGAAGGGATCTTGGAGATCATCCAGTTCCAACTCCTCTGCCCATGGGCTGGGACACCTTCCACTGCAACAGCCAGCCTGGTTGAACACTTCTAGGAACAGGGCAGGGACAGCCTCTCTGGGCAACCTGTGCCAGTGTTTCACAATAAAAACATGTCTTCCTTAGAGAAAATCTACCCTCTTTCAGTTTAAAGCCATTCACGACTAGATGAGTCATTAAAATATTAAAGATAACCTTTAAAAGCCAAACATTCTGTCTGACAGGATCCTAAAAAGTAAGAATAATGTGTCACACCAGGACAACCAAAAAAGCTTCATAGACTCCGTGTTTTTCAAGGAAGGATTCTAAATGAGAATCACACACTCGTTTATCTCTGCTCAACACTTTTCAGTGTGCTAGAAGGCTTCTCATGGGAGATATTTGCTGATATCATAGAAGGCTTTTCTGAAGATTTCCAGCATTCTTATGAGGATTCTAAAGTTCAGCAGTGCTTTAGCAAAGTCAGTCTGTAAATTCCAAGGTTTCTGGGATAAATAAGGGCTTCTGAGGTCTGGAGAGCAGTGAAACTCATGGGAGAAACCAATAAAACTGACAGAATGCCTTATGATCTTTTTATTCCTTGCCCAAATGTCTTGCCTTATTTTATATAAGTCAGAATGGTAGCTGGCAGAACACAGGCTTAGCATGGCTGCAAATCACATGATTAAAGCCAGGACTAGGAGGGATGCAGTGCATGACAGCATAGTTCTCATAAACAGGATCTCTTTAGCTCTGTAAAAGTTGCTGACTCAAACTTCGATCCAAAAATATTAACAGAAGCTCTTGTCAAACAGACGTAGTGAAAGGTATCCAGTCTCATCAGAGGAAAGAAGAAGGGAAAAATCCATCTCCCCCAGCAGTCCCCCAACTTCTTGGCTTCCAAGAGAATGCCCATTTCACTGGACAAATTAAAAACTTCCTTCAAAGTGTTCCTCTAAAGAATCTCACCTCAGTTGAAAAAGAGAAATGTTCCTTAGCCTACATACATATTTTTTTAAACATACAAATAAGTAATGCAACAAATCATTATCTTAACACTACGTAAGACATCAATAAAGCCCAGTGTGCTCTGTACCCTGGTGGCCACGATTGCCCATGTAAGCAGCTCATATAAAGACACCATTTAAATGAGAAGTTGGATGCAGGATCTCCAAGAAGAGATGAGCTCTTGATCCACTCACTGAATACAAAATTCTGGCATTGTCCGAGGAACCACTAACAGTACACCAGAGACCATTAGCACCTTTCTGTTGGATTCCACAAAACAAATGGAATATGGAATATGAACTGAAGCTTTCATAGCTCCTGATACCACAAGTCTAACACACACTCTGTGAACAAAACACTGCATTTATCCTCAAAATAAGTAATATTGCTAAAAACCAAAATACAACAAACGTCAACAAAGCAAAACACAGCCCTAGTTGTTACATATCTACAGTGGATAAATATTAGGAAAGCCTATGTCTTTGTCTTGCTTATGTAGGATTTCTTATTCGATAATGTCAGAACATGTTTTTCAAAATGAATTATGCTGGAATTGAGGAAAAAACTCTGAAAAAAATATTTTGGATTCTCAGATAACATCTTCATAGTCTGACGTGAATTCACAAGAGTTAATCTTTTAAGGAACAGTGTACTTCAGATGAAGGCTATGGCAAATGTGAAACATCACGGAGTCTACTCAAATGCAACACTAGACTCTAAAATGAGTTTGATCTTTCTGTACCAAGATCAAATTGAAATCAGGTCTATATCATAAAGTTCTGCTGGTTCAGTGATATTAACAGATTTAAAAAAAAATCCCCCAAAATCACAATCCAAAGGACATACCAATACGTTTTCCTCTGCATTTCCAAAGTTCACAAAGTGAGGGTTTTCACAGGCTGCAATGAACTCTTGAAAGCAAAAAAGAGGGGCATTATAGGGCTATAGCTGCTGCACGTTACTTCCCTAAAACTGCTCTGAGGGGCAGCATGATGGTAGCTATCTAGTAAATATTTTATTCAGTGTCATAATTCCAGCTAAATAAAGTGAAAGTCATCTACTACTGTTAAATACAGTCACTTCTGCAATTTCTTGCCAGTTAGAAGAGCAGATGCCCTTTTGTCATACCCAAATTAGTGTTTGCTACGGATTTATGAAACTTGCAGCTTACTTGCCTATCAAAATAGTGACAGCATTATTCTGGACATGGGGAAAATTTGAATTTGATCTGGCCATGGGCCAAATCATAGGAGGTTCATGCTGAAACACAGTTAATGAGTGGCCAGAAGTGGCCAGTAATTGGCAGCTCAGCTTCTGTTGTAACAAATGCTCATTAGGAAGACAGACTGACTACTTGGCTTCTTCATTTATTCAGTTTTTGACCCATAATTTAAATATTCCAAACCGTTCCATTTTAAAATAGAGGACAAAAAGACTGTATGATCTCACGTATGGAGGTGGCAGTTCCCAAAGTATTCACACGTGAAGCAGCCAGTTAATACACTTTGCCATGCTTTCCATCATCAGAATTATATCTGACACTAAATAAACAACAATGATAAATAGTGATGGGGAGGTACCTGTTCCAGAGAATGTATGAGCTAGAGCAAGTTTTGTCCATTCCCTAAAACGTGTCTGGGAATTTTTTTTGTTCAAAAAAGGGTGTTGGGAGCAGCGTGCTCCCTCAGTGCTCCACAGGGTACAGCTGTTGGGCATTGTGTGTGCCCAGAGATCAAGGAAATGCAGGTCAAGGCAGATGTGTGCTGGTGTGTTTACAACAAGCCAGATGCAGTCACACCCTTTACCAGCCAAGAATATTGCTGAATCTAATGGGCAGTTTGACAGGAACCTGTACCAACTGGCATTTGGAAAATAAAATTCAGTCAAAAAGCAACCGGATAATGAAGCAAGATGTCATCCACTCAACAGATAACAAAATCAGACCATTTGAAAAGCGGGAGACAGGCCTCTTCTTGCTTTTAGACAAAACAGAAAATCTAACCCCACAGCTGATGGTGGTGCTGAGAAGAATGACAGCAATTTCTGTAACACAATCCTGTTCCAGGACTGATTAAGTGCTGAAAATGGATTTCGAATCAGCTGGTAGTAAAGCAAAATATGCAAGTTCCACCATCCAAAATTAAATAGCTGAAACACAGTAACTCAATTAAATTCTCAAAAACTTTCAGTGATAAATCACACGCATATATCACTTGCATAGATTACTTGCCTGTGTGGGTCCATCAATAAATGTTCTGTTGAGGAGTCCTTCCCACAGCTTTTATCCCAAAACAGCCCCAAAAGCATTCCTGAGACTGGTTTGGACAAGCTGCTCTCCTAAAAATTGTTTACACATGAGCTAAAGTCTAGAAGTGACCCCTGTCAGTAAACATGCAGTCAGTTTAGAGCCCAAACGTATGCCAGGGTGCTCCATCAGCAGTGTACATGCTGCATTTTATTGCTCACAGCCTAAGCTTCACCATGGTGTGAAATGTAGCTCAAAGAGCTGCAGATGGACTGTACTCAAATGTATGAATTTCTGATGCTTTCCATGAGCTGCTCAGATCTGTGGGCTGCCGTCCAACAGGTTTAGCCAAGCACAAAGCATGAAAAATTGCATCAAGAGACTGTTTCTGTAGTCACTTCAGCTGAGCTGCTGGATGACATGCTCATCATCACCACAGTAAAACACCAAAACATCAGAAAGGCCTGGGATTTGTTATGTCGAGCTGCCCAGCTGCTGTGGCCCACACCACAGCCCAGCAGGGACATCAGGAGATGGAGAGGCTGAAGAGCATCACACAAGACATGGCATTCTGACATCCTCCCCCACATCTTCAGACTTTCGAAATCTTGGTCAAATTGCTCATGTCAACGTGCTTAAATCTAAGCTCTCTGAAAGCTCATTATCCCAATTCAGTCAGAGGAAGGAGAGTGGCAGTCGCTCCCAAACACACGCTGCTAGAACAGGGTGACTTGTGCAAGCAAAAGCAGCCTGTGTCAGTCATCTGCTTGTGAGGCACAGCACGAGTGATTAGACATACACAATCTGCGTGGAAGGACTTGTTTTGTTGTTGTTTTTCACAAACAGCCTGAAGAGTTATCAGTGCTGATTTAAACAGGCATATACCAACCCAGCCCTTCTTCGGTGACACCCTCCCATCTTATTCTTTGTATAAATCCAAGCCCTGCTCTTGGAAGAGCTCTTTGTTTCTACACTTTGCTGTTTAGAGGGGCACTGTAATCCTTCTGGGAAGGCATCTTTCTTTGCAAGGATGAGCTGTATCAGCAGCACAAATCTTCAAGGATATCCGCGGCACTAATGAAGTTGGCACGGGCTCTTTGAAACTGAACAAAGTGAATAGTTGATTCAAAGCAAAATAAACGTGTTACTGAGTGTACAACAGGTAAATGAACATAACATAATAATTGTAGTATTATATATAACACTAAATATCACAATGAGAGAATGAAAATAAGAAACGGGAAATAACGTCTATGGCTAAAATGAAGCCATGACAGCAAAGGACAGACACCTGCCACTGATTTTGCACCAATTTACCTAAAAGAGTAGCTGGATGTGTTTTTCTTATCTGCAGATCTATTAGTTATAAATACTAGTCCGATACCAACACAGAACAATCTCCCAGTAAAACGCATTTTAGGCACAGATCTACGTCTGTAAACCAGTTGGCTTTTCAGACCGACATTAGTCACAAACACACCCTTTGCTTTTGTGCAACTAAACTTCTTATCCCTTGCCTGGGGACACAGAACTCAGAATATTAGGTTACAATGACTTACTTTTAGCCATTTTTTAAAAAAATACGATTATGTTTGCATCATCAGAAACAGAACAAACAACTCATTTTGATGGCACTCATAAAATGTCTTTTTTTAAGAGGGAAAAAAAGAGCTAAAATATTTACTATTGACCTTTTATATTTAAAGGGACACTGACAAATACAAACTACTTTCACCTTTACCCCTGGTCAGTGTTCTACCTCTGGCAGAAGTATAAATAGCTAAAAAAATAAAGTGTTTCATATATTTACACATTAAATGTAAATGTGTATGCTTACATACCTCCTCTATTTTGATCTGTACACTATATTAAACATCATACAGAACCATCAGGCCAAAGGAACAGTGGCCCTTTCCCTATATGAATGCTTTATTACAAACACAAGTGCAGGCTTCTCCCCATTTTCCCATTACTATCCTCTTATCCACACTTGCAGATGCCCACAGACACAGAGATAATTTAATTAGCATACACAATTAAACCAAATGATGGTATCAGGGCCCTTATGTTCTTACTGTCATTATTAAAGATTATTTTGTAATGATAGTCATCAATTATTTTTCAGATTTTGAAGCACAGCCACAAAGTAAGAAAATATTTCCCAAAAATTACTGTAAGGGATTTAAGAGTTTGTATTTCTTGTGGCCGCACTATCAAATTAAATTCACAAAAAATGTAGTCAGCAAGCACAATTGTTGAAAGGTATGACAGCAAAGAGATTTAGACCATATCCTTAACAGAAACTTTTGCCAGAACAGCATCCTCCAACAAATACAGGGGGGGAAAAAAAAGACGTATTTTTTCATATGTCTGAGAAGGTTTTGTACCTCTAACTTTTCTACATCTGCTTTAGGAAAATTTACCATTTAGGAACCCATTTGGATTTTATTTAAAAGTCTTGACTGACTACCAATTGGGAGTCAAAATGTTTCCTCAAGTGTTACCATTTTAGTTTTTTTTGAAAGGCCGTTTCATAGCACTTTGCATTTCAGTAATGCACAAATACAACACCTCAGTGTATTTGACACAGGAGGTTTGCAGTGGGAGCCAACAAAAACAATGGAAATGATTTCTCCCAGTAATATCTACATAAAAAAATACGTTTGCAATTAAGGGTTTGCCATTCACGTATGACATTCATTTTCTGACACTGCTCATTCATTTTCAGCACTTTGTTTGTGCATGGAAGACTGCTGTGCCCTGAGGAGTTGTTGTAGGCAAAGGAGGGATTTTTACCTCAGTAACTATTCAGGTTTTGTACTTTTACCTAGAAATGCATATGATTTAGGAAAGAAAAAACATTTTTCTAGGTATATTTTTTTCACCAGAAATCTTGTGCTGTCACTAACAGGATCTGATTTTTTAATCAGATGATAAATAAAGCCAAAGTTCTGACTCCCCAGTGTTATTAAGACAAAAGATTCTTCCAATGCAAACCAGTTTTGTGCTAAAACCTTCCCTTACTCTGGCATGAGCGGATTATTCATATGTGCATGCACTTTTATTTTTTTTAAATTTATAGCTGATGATTTAGGATTTATATCTAGGAAGTACATGAAAATATGAGTTGCTTGGAAAGATGATTTTGCATGCACATCTAGAGCCATTCCTAGTATAAATTAATGTATTTACATCTCACATTAACACTTCTCAATTAATGAGTGTTCCTATTGTCTCAGGTTGTTGTTATTTTGCTAAGGGCCAGGTATGCAAATACCATATTATAAACTTTTTTTCCCATAAAAAAAGCTTCCCTGTTTTAAAATTCTTGTTATTGCGATATTTAGCTGTTATTTCCTCACAAACTTCAAATATATTTCAGCCCAACAAATTGAAATCCCTTTAGTAAACACTCCTTGCATCTTGCCTGTACCTTCCTACAAATTTTATATGCATCTAATAATTTTGTCCTTTGTTGTACCTTCATAATTCATTCCTCAAAATATATGTAAGTCATAAGAAAACAGTATTAATTCAGAAGGGCTTGGCTCGTTATTTTGGGAATTTTCAGCCCAGATTTCTGTTATGTGCTCAATCGTATTCAAAAGTCAAGGTCCACATCAGCTGAGGTTCAGGTTATAAATGCAATGAATAAAACTGTTTTGACCATGGGTAGGAATGACTGTGAATAATCTCAAATTTATATAGTACACCATAAGTCACTGCCACCTTTCATTCATGTGAGCATGTACACGTTTATTTGTTTATGGAAAACAGCTCTTAAAAAAAATTTCTCATAATGTTGCAGCATATACTACACAGGGAAATTGCCCCTTTGATCTGTATAAACCTACATGTTCAAGACATCTTTAATCTAAAAAACTTTCTTCTCTATCACCTGTGGAGAGTTTTTAATTAAAAAGTTGAGTTACTAGGAAAAAAAAAAAAAAGAATCTGAGTTAAGAAGATATGTATATTTAAGAAACTTGGGAAAAAGAGCTTTCACAATTTTCTTCAAAATAGGCATAAATTGATAGTGTATTCTAATTATGAACACACTTGAGAATAGTTAAGCTAATGAATATTTCCCCTAACTGTTACAAATACTAACAATAATTGACTAATAAGTATTCACTGGAATAGTTAATTACAGTAAATTTTAAAATAATCTTGAGAAGATCACAGGGGTTTTAAAAAAGAATATAGAAGCATCCTTTTGCAGCAGTAGCAAAACCAGTCTCGAAATTCCATTAATTTAGCACACACAACTTTTTTCTAAACAGGAACACAAGAGAACACATGATACATTCACCATACATGTAGCTTTTATTTTACTATCCCATCACTGAATTTTATATTTTGCCCATTGCAAACTCTATACTCAGCAGTCACGGAGCAGTTTTACCGAAAAGCATCTGAAGTTACCAAAGGTCACTCTCAGGAGGATGTATTACTCAGTGCCTGCAAATAAGATTTCCACTTAATGTTTCTCTGCATGAATTTGATCCTAAGAACTTTAGTCACCATTCAGCAAAACCTCTAAAGAACAGGCATTATCCCCCTGCCCTTGATGGGAACTGAGAGGTTACTGGACCCCTTTGAGTAAATTTGGTTCTTTCTTTCAGCCTGAGAGGTGAGGTAATCCCAAAGGAACTGCCTCAAAAACAAGGACATGAAAAGTGAGCTGGATGACCACACATGTTGTCAGAAATAGCAGCGAGAACAGAAACTTTGTTGAGCTGGATCCAGCAAGATGGAGATGCACCTAGCATAAAATTCATTATTTAAATATTATTTTTTTTAAAAATCAGTTTTCACCATCTTTTATAACTTCTGGACCTGGACCTCTTACATTAACTGGCAACACTCTCAGGTTTTTTTTTGTGCAACCAAAGGATTCAGAAGTTCTCATTCATGAGTGTCAACTGAATCTCTCAGGTAACCATTTGAAAGTCCAGAACTTAAGAGAAATACTCGGTGTCACAAGATCCAGCATAACAAAAATCAGAAGAGTTAGAAATAGCTATTTACTGAGGGTCATATCAGCATTCAGCTCTAATCAAACGGTGTCAGATATTCAAATGCAGTACAAATCCACTTAAAGAATGTTTCTTTAATCAATGGATTGACAAGGCCCCAAGAAAGCTGCAAAAGGCAATCAGCATATGCTGGCAGGGAACTGGAAACATAATTACAATCTAGAGAAAGGAAAATTTCACTGTGCCCTTCAAAATGATGCAAACTCTTGTCATTTGCATGAAGTCCCTCCTGCCAATAAAAGACACAGCACCCCCCTTCCCACTTATTTTCATGTCAGGCATTTAGTACATCCATAAACTTGTAAAGTTGGGAAAGAAAGGAAAATGAGTTTTGAATAAAGGTGGGCTTGACTTGGAGTTAAATTTCTGAGTTCACAACCCATCTCCCACAGTACTTGGGAATTTCTGCCGCACAGCCTGACACTCCATAAGGCCCTTTTTAATTGTGCCACAGCTTTCAATGATACAACATTAAAAAGAAGATAAAGCTTCTTCATGCTGATGAACTTTCAGTAACTCAGGTCCTCTGTATTCAAATAAAATTTTTCACTTTTATTCCTGATTATTGTATGACTCATTAAAGGAATAAAACCCAGCATGACATAAAAAATCACTTTAGTCTGATAAAATGAAGTAAAGCTCTATTCAGCAGCAGAAGTAGCTTAGCTTGCCTCTAAGAGACAAGCTGAAAAATAATTACTTTTATTTATTACAGAACCTATTTTATGATTTTAATGTTTTCAAAAATTACACTTCTGAACGAGAGGTATTCTGTCCTACCAAGAGGAAACCACCTTTTTATTTATTTAGAATTTTCCTGCATACATACATTGCATAAATTTTAGGACAACTGAAGTTTCGATTTACTTCGTGTTCAAACTTTGTCCCGTTAGAATAACCTGCAGTCTGGAAATAGTCAGAAAGTGAAACAGCAAACAAAGCAAGCAGAGACGAGGGAGGAGGAAAAAACTTTTTACTGAGTTGATTACATGTCTTCACTTATATTTCTGAAGATATCCAGGCAGGTTTATCATTAGATCTTTTACTGAAAATCACTGAAAAACTCAGCATCAAAACCATTGAGATTAAGTTTCAGGAAACTGAGGAAGAAAACATCAAATACTCAGTGTTCAGAGAGCGCTGAGGATGCTTTAATAGCAAAATATTTTATGCCAAAACTGTCTGGTTCAATAAAGCCAAAGAAACTGGCCTAAACTTGGAAAGTTGTCTGGGTTGTAAGCTTGGGGTTTATTTAGGTTGAAGGAATTTTTTGTGGGATTTTTTAGGTCGGGGCTTTTTTGTTTGTTTCTGGGGGTTTAAGGGAGAGGGGGTGGGGGAGAAAGAGTGGGGAAGGTGGGGTGTTTGAGGTTTCTTTTTGTCTCATGGCTCCAGGATGCAAAGTTAGAGGATAACGAGTCTTTCTCCAAAGATCAGTCACCTGTTTTTTTCCCCAGTCACTACAAGGATGATTTCACTTTTCAGCCACTCTTCCAGCAAACACAACACAGTTGCCACTCTCTCCCTTCTCCAATATCTTTTCAGTTCTCCTGCTGCCACATAAAGAGTCCTCTGGTTAAAACTTTAACTCCAGCCTCTCCCAAAGCATCACTTAAAAAGCCAGATGTGGCAGACGAGCTGTTCCTGGCCCAAGCTACCCAATTTCTGGGGAACAACCCATGAAACCTCCCTTGAGCTGAACTGAAACGAGGCAAGGATCCATCGTGGGGGAGGCACAGAGGCGAGCTGGGAAGCCCTGATGGGTGATACTCCAAGCCTTCACAGCTGGCTTCTGAAGACTGATGGAAATACCAATTATGCACAGCTTCCCTCAAAATAATAAGCAATAACAAGTTTTATTTGCAATAGACAGAAAGGAAAACTCTGATTGCAAAATACCCTGGTGTTGTTTGAAGAGAAATGAGATTTTTGTGTGAGTTAAGTGCTGGTGAGTGAAGAAGCATTCCATTTCCTCAATCCCCCATTTTATGTAAATCAAGAATATTGCTAAACTTTGCCGTTCTATTTTGTTCTTTAATAAAAACTTATAAAATAAGAACACTTCCCTCCCCACATACACACCTTAATAGCAACAAGCAGATTTTGGAACTTGGTTCCACATTTGTTACCAGGGAAACTGCACAGACTTGGAGAGATTCACATGCAAATTATTTCCTAATCTGCTCTGTCACAAAAACACAATCCAGCACTCAACTAGCAACGTGCATTAAAATGCAAAGCCCAGGATTATCAGTGAGCTCAGTCTTAATTTTGACTCTGTTTGGTTCTTATATTCACAGCTTATACCCCTGCTATGAAACTGCTGCTAAATCACTCTGATTTGGTGAAAAAAAGTCGTCTGCCTACACTGTGTAATGAAGACAGCGAGGACCAAATATGCTTTTGAGCACAGAAAAGATTCTCCTGCCTTCTGAGTCAGCCTGGGCAGTGCATCCAGCCCTCATGTCCCTGCACTGAATAACCACAGCCCTCCTGGGCCTGGGGCTAACACAACTTACTCAATTGGGATCTGAACCTACTGCTGCAAAGGTCACCACTCTATCAGCCGTAACATTTGGGTTGGCTCCAATGAAAACACACACTGGCAAAGTGCAGAATACGGAGAGAAACAGAAATTAAAGTTCTACGAGCCCAACACTAGCAGTGCTATTTAGTACACTCCACTGAAGGAGAACCAGCCTTCACTCAGTTGTGAGTGTTCAGTCACTCCCACGCTGCCTTAAATTAGTTAATGCATGTACTTCCAGCACCGATGGAGCCACAGAGCCAGAGTCTGCAGCTGCTGGCAGACGCCAGAAGCACCTGAAACTTTCTTGTAGCTCTGTCAGGTCCCAGCTGCAGCAGCCTTGATTGTGTCTCATGCCCAAGCATGGCAAGATTCACAACTTCGTGCCCTGCCAAAGGCAGCAGAAGTGTATATATATCAATATCTATATCTATATCTATCTATATCTATATCTATATCTATATCTATATCTATATCTATATCTATATCTATATCTATATCTATATCTATATCTATATCTATATC
>VZRV01004309.1:140745-157494 GCA_013398115.1 Falcunculus frontatus | reverse complement strand
ATATCTATATCATCTATATCTATATCTCTATATATATATATATCTTCAGGGAATGTAATATTTACATTAGAGAATGATAAAGGAAGCTTATTTCCTGTCACAAAAACATTACAGAAACCTGTCTGCTCCTAACTCCTTCCGCTCACTTGAGAGAGGATGTGTGATCAGCCTAAACTCCAGGGTAAGTGATACCCCAACTTTGCTTTGATAGAAACTCATCAGAACCTGACAATGTGCATTTAAGCATTTGATTACATCACCCATTGGTCATTAAGGAAACCACAGTTGCATCTTCCTGTTACAGCCTATTTGATTAAGTTATATGATACATCCTCCAGCATTATTCATGCCCCTGTGCACCAGCAGCTAATTTCCTTTGCTGCATGTCATCCGGTTTTTATTAATGTCTCCTCCAAAATGAACTTTTCGAGTTATATTTTTTCTCTTCTCATGCCTTCTCACAGCTCAGTCGAATTCCCACCGATGTATTTTAATTAATTTACCTGAAGAATATATCATTACTTAAGTGTATTAATAAATTTTATTTCATAGCTTCTTATCAGTAGGTTTAGTCTGGGTTTAACTGCTGGTTTTCCTTTTTTGGGGGGTTATTTGAGTCAAAAGTACTTATTTTGAAAAACTTCAGCTCTGAACCATAAATGACTGATGCAACTTTTACAACATGCTAATTTGCATAACTGCTGAAATTAGAACAGGGAAGATTAGCCAACAGTTTAGAGCACTGACTAAATGTGAATTTTGTCCCTGTGATGTGCACAGGCTGTGGAAAAAATATAACCAGTGCAGTGCTTTCACCATAACTCTGATAGTTTAAAAACAAAAAACACATACAAAGATGGAAAACTGCTATTTCCAATTCAATCAATCTAGTTATCACGGATTTAAACGCACCTTAAAACGCCCAAAAACTTGAAACTGCACCTTCTATTGCCAGAATTGCAGCATGGAACTGAAAAATAGATACCTAAATGCCCAATATTTACTTTCCTTGCTGTTAAATCAGATTCCTACCACAGATGTGCTGGAGCAAGATGTGCTGTCTTCCCCAGGAGATGCTGTATGCAGGAGCATGTTCATGGTGAAACCCACACCCTACAGGTTGAATCATGCCTGATCNAGATGTGCTGGAGCAAGATGTGCTTCAACCCTACAGGTTGAATCGTGCCTGATTAGCACTCGAGAACCTGAGGGAGAGTTCTGCTCTGGAGGTGGCAGGATTATCTTGTCTCTCTCTGCTGGCAATGTGTACGAACAACACACAAAACCCCTGAGGGGTGTACAAAAATACAGAGAAAGCAAAAGGTAAGTTTTCCATATTTGCCCTTGTCCAAACGTTCATGGTATTAAAAGTGTCTGCAAACTTCGTGTTCTATCTGTACATGAATGTTTCTCCTAAATTTTGTCTCTCTTAAGTTTAGATTTGGAGCAGACTCCCTCTGCTAAACTCGATAATCTGATCTCCAGATTTTTTCTTTCCACAAAAATGGCAGAGATGAGCTGTCAGGAAACACAGAATATATGGTAAAAAATTCAAAAACTTCACAGAGAAGCTGATGCATGATGTGCATCATGGTAGAAGCAAAGAGGAAAACCAAGGGGAACTCAGGAGGTTCTTGAAAAGGAACTTAATAAAAGATAAAAAATGCTTTGAAGTGATTTAAGTATTTCAGGATTATTTAAACACCGTCCTGGATGTGAGCAAGGCTCATTTTAGTCTTCCTTCCATAAATATGCACTTGCCTTTCTAACAGAGATCTTCTTAATCCCTTTTCTATCCTGTTATTTCAGCTAATTCCAAATGTATCAAATCCACATACAAATTCTATTCCTATTCGCCAGTGAAGTTACCCTTAACATATGCTAAAACAATAATTGCCAGGGAAAAAAAATCCCCAAAACTGATCAAGTTTATATTATTGATTATACACTATTTTTAATGGATTTCACTAAATCCTGCAATACTGTGCTGTTTAAGACCAGTACAGAGCTTAAAAACTAATTTGTAATACAACAATGAAGAATCACTCTGACAGAGCTGTGAGGGAATGCAGCCTTCAGTGATGAACACTGTCTGAACCTACGTCATCTCATTAGTGTTGAATTAATTAGGCTTTATTTATTCATATGACACTAATGATTCTACAGAGCCTGTAACTGTCAAAGTTTCAGAAATTCTTGCTGTACTTTGATGGTGGGAGGGGTTCACCAGCCCTGTAAGAGATAATAACCCAAAGTTTGCATTCTCACTTTAAGATACCGTTTTAATTTTTATTTTCATCCTGAACTTCTAAGATTCATAAAAGCTTCAGCCTAATTTTTCCCCCTACAGTCATAGAACAGTTCAGTTTTGAAGTACAAAAAGCACATCCATAATTAAAGGCTTCCATAAGAATTGTGCTGTATGATTCATTTTGTTCAAAACCAACAGCAGATATTATGAGGATACCATTTATTATATGATTACTATATTGAATTCCTGGTATTTAATCTTCACACATTTAATATTCTACTTTTTATTTAGCTTTTCTAAAGAAATACTGCTTGCATGTTACAACAAAAAAAGGAAGAAATGGGGGAGGAAGAACATTAATATTTTTTGAGAATGTGTGCTATTATTTTGATTTGTGAATGAATATGAATTAAAAAAAATATCTCCAGGTACAGTAGTCTTTTGGATATACACTATAGACTTTATCCTAAAGAAGGAAATTAAAAGTAAAATATGAGAGTTACATAAGCTTTTGGAAAGGCTAAATTCAGAAAATGTTAGTGAATTCTATTTGACACAATGTAAAATACCCTTGCAAAAAGTTTAAATGTCAGCTAATTCCTGAGCACAATATTACTATTTAAGTATTACTGTCTAAACAAAACAGAGAAAAGCAAAACAGTTTTATGCATTTGCACGTCAGCACAGAACATCTGAAGATTTTCCTGATTTGCTTAAAGAAAGAGATGCTTAAAACCTGCAAAGCTCTGTTTGGTAGAGGAGCAGAACCAAGAGCAGTGGAGCTGTATTTCAGGAAGGGATTCACGGAACAGTCCATCACTGAAAAAAAGAAACCATGCAGAGCTCTTCTCTTAGTCCCAGCACCTCTGAACGCGCTGCAGAACTGCAAAGTAACTGGAACACCCTACTTGTCACAGCATGACATTTCTGCTTTGACCCTTGAAGGGGTCTGTGACGAAGTTAGCTGGCCAAATGGTATAAACTCTTCAATAAAATCTCATGTGTCAATCACATCAGACAGCTGTCAGCAACAGACATTTAATTACACCTTGGCCAGATGGAGGTTCCAAGGATGAGCAGGAGTTTATGCTCCTAGTCATGCAAAAGCCCTTTCTGGTTTTGTTTCCTGTGGGTTTCTTGTTTGTTTGGGGTTTGTTTTGTTTCATTTTCTGGTTGGTTGGTTGGGTTTGGGGTTTTTTTTTAGTAGATGGAAGAAGTGAAATGAAGAACGGATGTTATCACCTGTACAGAATTCAAGCACAAAGCAAAACTACTGTTATAATAATCTGTCCTGAAATACAAACAAAAAATATAAAAAAATAACAACCTAAAACTCCTCCTTGTTTCTCTGGCAAGTGCTGCACTCAAACAGCACAAAACACGAGCGGGTGAAAGGAACAACAAATTTAATTATTCCCATAAACCCTCTGGGCAATGTTACATATTCTCAGAGTTACCTATCACTACATTACCATTAATCAGCAAGGTTACACACACACACAGAGAACTCTGACAAAATTTCTTAATGGCTTTTCATAATGGAACAAACGTATGAAAATACGACAGTGAAGCTGCTTTTTCACTGCTTTGTCTTGATTCGGAGGAAAATGCGATGATCTTGGAAGTATTTTTCAAGTAAAGACTCTATCAAATAATATTTCAAATATTTCATTTAGCTTTGCCTTTCTCTTTAATTGGCTTACATTCAAAAATAAGACTGTAAAGAAAAATAAACTTTTTTTTAAACAATAAGTAAAGGATTGTCACCCAAAGCATCAAATACAATGTTGACTACTCAATAATCTGAAAACCGAGGAAAAACATTAAAATTTATCTTTAGATAGATGTGTTTTCAGAGAATTGGAAGCCTTCTGAGAAAATGATTCCCAAAGTCCTAGCCAGCTTAGAGTGAAACAAAACAGAGCATAAGTAAAAGTGTGTCTTCTCAGCTTTAGAGGAGAGGAACAGGAAAGAAGCAGCAGTGCACAGAAGGTACTGTTTGATAAGATTTATGGAGAAAGCTATGGATTTCTTTCTCAAAGTAATGATAAAATTGAAAAGTCCCTACTCAGAGTAGTCTGGCTGAGTTCCTGTTAGAATAATTAATTCAACACTGTGGGGATGGAATTGTTATTGATGTGTTGAGGCACCAGGAGACTTGGACAGGCACTCTTTAATTATTTATAATCTAAGCAAACAAATATAATTAAGCAATATGTATCTTTATGAAATTCAAATTGAATCTCAGAGGTATAGAAGATCACCTTTGCTTACAACCCAATGACTTAGATAAACTTTCAAAGATCTGCTAATATCGTGTGAAACCGAGAAGTCTTTAGTTGTAGGAACCTGGAAAATGCTATGACAATGTTTTGATCAGCACAAAATCCCAATTCTGTCGAGAGAAAATCGGGTGAGTTCCGTGGCAAAGGTGACAGAGACAATAAAGGAGACACATGAGAAAGTTAAAAAACTGGAGCTTGCATTGTACGCATAAAATACATGCAATTTCCTCTTCTCAAAGCTTTTGGGCATATTTTAGCATCAAGTGAAGAGATGACTTCACCCAGACTAAAGTGCTTTAAGCAAATGTATTTCTTGCTACAGAGAAGCAGAAATGGTTCCAAGCTGGAAAAGGATGGCTGTCAGTACATCATGAAAAGAAATAGCCTAGAGAACGTACACAGAAGTACTTGTACAGCCAGGCAATTTCCATCTTTTTCCAGAATAAAGTATAAACTTTCACTATCCTGAGTCTACTTCTGCAAAGGATGCAAGATTGACTTCAGGATCTTTATTTTTTTTCACCTGTTTAATGATTTGGGGGGTTTTAATCTGTTCATTTATCCATGCTCCTTTGGGTAACCTCAAGAGGAAGCACTATTTTTTAAAAAAACCCCTACAACTGAAGTTCTTGCATTATATTCTGACTTCAGGACATGAAACTTTCTAAAGATCATAAGGCTTTGTGAGATCTAAAATGAGTTGCCAAAACATTGCAAATCTTGAAGGTTTCTTCAGATGCAGTTAATGAAACAGCTAGAAACAGAGTATAGTAGAAAGCAAAGGAAGCTCCTTAAAGTCTAGATATCAACCAAAAAACCACCAAGATCAAAACAAAGCTGTCCTTCAGCTTCTGGAGAATTGGAATCCGGATTCTACTGAGGCAACGGAAAGAGATTTAAAATGCAATACATAAAAATACTTTCTCATCTTTCTAACCATTTCTACTTTGCTGTAAGCTGCTCTCCTCCTGAGTTTTCATGTATCGTCATTGGCAGAGGAATTAAAGAAAAAAAGGGCCTGTGTAGACAACTTCAATGGTGATAATGTCAATCCAATTGGCTATATTCTCAAGCCAATGCAATACCATGACAACTAAACACTGAAATGTACCTTTCCAAGCTGTTCAGGGATGAGCTGAAGAAAAATTAACAGTAGAAAGACCAAACCGGAGAGGGAATTCAGGAAAAAAATTACTCCTAAGAAACACACAAATCAACCACATTAACAGCACTGAAGATTAAGTCTAATTAATGGCATGCAGCCATTCCGTGTGGCATTCAGGGAGAATCCCATACAATTCACTCATTCAACTGAAGGCCACCCCATGTAGTTCCAGCTACAGGGTGCAGGGGATGGCCCTGTTATGACTTCTCTGTCCCCAGTCCCTCTGTGTCTCGGGGTAACTGGGAGAAGCTGGCACTGCACAGTACCCAGCACAGCCAGGGAGGGAGGGGACAACGACAAACAATTTGTAACAACGACAACGGTAGTGGGCGAGTGCCAGAAATGCTAAAGAAAAAGAGTAATGATAGTTTATAGAGAAATAAACTGAGATCTGTAATGGCGTGAAGTGAGGCATCTCTGAGAAAATGAAGGAAAATAAAGTAATTTGAAAACACCGCTGGATTTGTGGATGCAGGTCTCAGCTCTAGGGGCACCTCTTACTTGCTTATTGAAAGCACCATGTACAGATGGAGTAATTTATGATATTTTCCTTGAGCAGCCCACCAGCAGGGTAGAAGGAGCTTCCTACCTTGGGGGTAAGGCAGTAATAGAGGACACACAGAAGATTCTTTCTACTGCAAGTTCTTCAAGTCGGGATAGAACATACAAGTGTGATTCAGGGGGGTTCTGCCAATCAAAACTCTGTTTTAAAGCCTAGTGGATGACATTTCATTTTCAAGCATTTTAGCCTCACCAGAAACAAGGAAAACTTTACATATCTATCTTAGGTAACACATTCTTAGTTGCAAAAATACCGTATTGTAATATTGATTTACAGGGCTAGATCTTCAATTCCTGCTCAGAACTAAAAATTCAAGGGCCCGTCTGTCCTGGCCCTGAGGTTCCACACTGTTGAACTGATACAGTACAGGGACCTGTTCTTATCTCCAGTCCTTTGGAAGCCATGTGCAAGTGTGAATGTAGCACACAGTCACAGCACAATTCTTTGTGACACATACCGCCTCTATCACTTTTGAGGGCCATTTTGTGTGATAAAAAGGAGGTTAAGTAATGGTTCTGAGCCATTACTGTGTCTTATTCTCTCCTTATACAAGAAACAGTGTAAAAATGCACCATCAGTCTGTCCCTTGTGAGCTTCTCCTTTCCCATTTCCATCTGTATTTTCAGTGCTTTTCAGTATTATGCGCTTTATCTTGAGATGGTTGCTGATCAAGTTTTTAAACTTTGGAAGATGTAGCAGCAACATCACAACTAGACAAGTCCAGGATCCTCAGCAGGGCCCTCGGACTCAGCAGTCAAAGGGGAGGAGCTGTCAGGTCAGTTCTCCTCTGGGGCAGGTGTTCCAGCAGCGGTGCCTTGGTGCCATCATACCAGGCAAAACCTTTTAAAAAGATTCCCTTAGATGTGTAACTAAGGGAGAGGACAGGTTCCAAGCTCAGCTAAGCACGTTGTGAACATTAGCAGGTTTAGCTCCAGAAAGCAAACACAAGTGACAGCCTGTAAGTCAAGATATCAGTTTGGAAGAGGTGCTGCAAGAAAAATACTGAGATGAAGAAACAGCAGGTATTGTGGATTTTTCAAGTGAATATCTGAGCTCCTGAAAAGCACCGCTACCCAAAAGATTGATTATAATAGGAAAGGTATTAAGGTGTGCTTTACAGTGCCACTTTACCTGTCCCAGACACAAAGGAAAAAACCAGAGAGAGGGGAGCATTTCATTGTCCTTAACTAACAATAAACATTGAATGGCATCTTCTACTTGCAGAATGCAGCCTGGACTTTCGGTGTGAAATAAAATCATCCAGTCTTAGCACTACACCTTCCTCAGCCTTGGTACAAAAAACCTCATAACCCACCCATGAGGGTAACAGTGTCCTCCAGACCCAGCTCCCTGGAGAACACAGGTGAACCAGGGTGAGCAAATTGATCTAAGCTGTGGGTGCCAGTTAAGCCTAAATTAATCCTCTCCATAGATCAGCATCTTGCAAATGAATTAATGGGCACACTACCTGGGAGAGAGTACACAGGCTTTTTCTACCTCATTAAAGAATTCCTCCCTTAAGCAAGATATTAGTCATTCTGAAATTTGTGGGTCCTTCACTTTCAAATTTTCAAAGGGAGTTTTGAACTCAGTCTATGAAGGATTAATACATGGTTTGAAGTCCAACCAGGACTTCTTAGGTCTGTGGTAAGAACAGCAGCACAGAGCAATCACTGCTACTTTTGATTTAAATTCCTCATTTACTCCTTCCACATGAAAAGCTATTAAATAAAATTATGCTTAACTAACGACTTAGCACTAAAGGAATTCTCCTGCATAGAGATCGACTGTTGCTGTACACTGTCCCCAAAGCCACCATTTTCTACAACTGGATCTCTGTCAATACAGTCAATGTATCAGGAAATACACAAAATAAAACAAAAACACACTATGACAAATTTTAAAAAAGAAAACATTAGCATTTTCCACTGCTCTAAAATAAAAAATAAATTTTTATAAAAAATTTTATAAAAAATAAAAATGACTTTTTTTTTTTTATAAAAATATAAAGTCACTGCACATTAACTGTGGGTGAAGTAAACTTAAAAATCTTATTCCTGTGGTTTTAATTGCTGGTAGAAATGTGCATTTTAAATATAGAGAGAATAAAGAACAACCGCATTATTATTAAGTGAAAGCAGGGTTATAGGTGTATTGCAACGAACACTTTCACTGCATTATTCAGATGTGTGTTTTTTACACGTTCATCAGTGTACCACTTTACATAGCTCACATTCTACAGAACCAGCAGGCTGATTTCCACACAGATTACACATACAAAGTACTGATTGTCATCACTCTAAGAGTGCCCTGGACACTGAGATCAAAAGCAAGGGGAGCCATCTGCTCCTCCCATGTCATTCTTAGCTGCTATTTGCTCACTCCCTTCTTGATCCCCCCAACCCTCCCAGGCTGTCCTGCAGCACTACACCATGCTTATCACCAAGTTGGCATTGACATTGTGTTTTTTCCTTCATGATACCATTTTTTTTCTGTTCACAGCTTGTCTTATGAGCCCTAAACACAGGGAAAAAAACCTTTTTTCCTCTTTACAACAGCCTTTCACATAACTGAAAACAGTTACACTGTCTCCCCCGTGCTTTTCTTCTAAAGATTATACAAACTGCAGTTCTTTCAATCACCACATTCTGGGTTGCTCTTCCTTGGCCACCAACCAATAAATCTATATTCTTCTTGAAGGAAAATCATTGTATTTTTACACAGGATCACTTCATGCATTTTTTTTGCAGTTTGCACTGTTTATACAGCCCAATAAGGTATTTACCCTTCTCTCAGCAGCCTAACACTGTTGACTCACATTCTGCTTGGAGAGCAGGAGTGGGAGTTCTGCCCCTTCACTCACGCACGGGGTACTGGGTTTACACAGATAATCTCATGTCAGAGGTAAACAGAGGCACAGGTAAACAGAAGACTGGAAGCTCTAAACCTACAGCTGGGCTTTCTTAGGGCTTTAGTTTTAAATTCAACCTCCGACAGAAGAAAGGGCAATTTCTCACCAATAGAGAAGAAACGGAAGAGAGGATTAGGGAATGATACGGAAGCAGAGCCCTGAAAACTCTTGGTTTTCCAGTCGGTTAATTTCTTTCCATCTGGGCTCAGCACAAACTGGAGTCCCTTTATGGGACTGTGTGCACAAGTGATGGTGTTTTAGGAGGGCAGAACTCCCAAGTAACACACCCTACTTCAGCAACTGTAACAGGGGAGGCAAAACTACGAATAAGAAACTTTTTTCATTTTTGGTGGGGGGAAAGAAATCTGACGGAAAATTTACTGGCATAAAAATTTGTATTTATGCAAATACACATTTTCAGAAGAGCACAAAAAGAAAAAGGTGCCCTCAAGGTGGTACCAGTTGTCAGAGGGAATTATATGATTTATAGAAGCTCTCATAGCTGGGGCAGGTGGCACAAAGATATTTATAGCCATCTTGCCAGCAGAACAGGTGTGCTTTGTGAGTAAAGTTAATTTCACACAGTTTCATTAGGCAAATTTTCACAGATAGGGTCATGATTCATCAGATCATTTTTTCTATGATTATGTGCATTTAAATCCTTTATTCAATCAGGTTGCTGCATTCAAATTCAAGCCTGCAGTCAATGGCAACTCTGTCATTGTCTTCAGTGAAAAAGAATTCCCCATGATTTCTTCCAAGATCTATTCAAACATTGTCTCAATACAGAGGCACATCTGTTCAAACTCTGGTCCTGAAAGAATAAGCATTTTCTATTTTGATTCTGGCATTTTTGTTTGTCATGTGCACTGACTAAATTAAATGTTAGGTACACGATCAGATGGAATTCTCTTCTATAAGCAACTGGGTTAATTCATTCTCTTCCAGGCAGTATTTATACTTCAGTCTGTCAAGTAAGCAATGCATTTTTAGCAGTTTAAACCATCCAAAGGAGCTTGGAATTTGCTTTATAGCATCTCTGTGGTTGGTGACTTGCATGTTTTCTCTGTTACTACCTGTGCTCACACCACTTGACACAGACTGCCTATAGCACAGGAAGAGCTGCTCCAAAAATCCAAAAGTGGATGAGTCTCAAGGTAGATTTGGTGACTGCTTCGGGTCACACACAGGAGGGGTGGGGATCCAAAGCATTTTGGTTCACACAATACTGTAAGGCAGGCTTTTTTAGGAAAAATGTGGTTCAAAAGAATAAGCACTTCATAGAGCTGCTTCCTAACCAAATCTTTGTCCTTGCAAACCGAGTTAGAAAAACCAGACCAAACTGCCTTGACCAGACAACCCAATAACCATGTCACAAAAATTAAAAAATGTTCTGACGATTTCAATAATAATAATTTCTGATTAATTTAATCTTAAAATATTCCTATAAGATTTTGTCTGACTTCTTACGTGAAAAAGATTAGAGAAACAATCTTTTCCCCTAAAATTTTTCCACCTTCTCACTCATCAGAATGATCTTAAATCAGTCCTGACACTTTGTTAATCTCCATGTGCAGAGAGCTGATATTATAAAGAACAGCTCAATATACGTGCCTTTGAAATTATTCTTACTTCTGACAGGCTGCACAAGACCCTGAAACTGGAAAAGTTAAACATATAACTACTGGACTAATCTATTTCACACAAAGATAAATTTAGGTATTTTACACAGAGGTAAAACTAGATCTGAGATACCATCACTGTAAGGCTTTACCACCATTATTCCTCTACAAGAGAATTCACAAAACTAAAAAGGTGAGCTGGCTGATATGAGGCAGGACACGAGTCTGCTCCGAGCTTATCCCAATATTGGATTCACGTGTTCCAAACCCCTGGGATCTGTAAGAGCTGCTCACCCAGCACTGATCTGTGAGACAGCTTCTCGTGGTGAGACTGCACCCACAGGCTCATCACCTTCAGAAATGGAGCTTCACTGCTGCTCTCAGGCTCCTCCCTGTTGTTTACACACCTTTTTTGCTCACCTCCTTTTGGATAGCCTGTGCTTCACATTTCACCCCTTCAAGCATGGCGCACAAAGTCTCTCACAGAATTTTCTTCTTAAGAGTACAGATAAGAGCAACCTATGAACGTGATCATGCCTGTCTCAGTTTAATCAAGCCTGATGTGAGGCACCTTCATCTCTCTTCTCAGACATATTCCTCACTGAGAACATTTGTTACTTTTATTCTTTTTAGGCGGATGTATTGTTGCCGTTATTTAAAACTCCATCCTTTCTCTCAACCAGGAACGAGATAAATGGTTCAGCAAGCCAGCGAGTGGTGGAGAGATAATCAGCACATAAGGATTCTCAGAGATAGTGAAAGCTGGGGCTACACTCTGACATTAATGTCACAACAAATGGCACAGTTTTACAGCTCAGAGTAGAGGTGGCATTGGGTTACATTTACAGCTCCAATACAAGCATATTCCACTAACAGTCTGACATTTGACAAAAAAAGTGTATTGCATGGGATCACAATCAAGTTTATGGTTACAAATCATCAAATACAAAACTTGGAGTTTCTTCAGTTCTTCAATTAATACAGACTTCAATTATTTCTGTGTGAATACAGGTTTTGCTAAACCAGTGTATCTCAAAAAGGTTTAGTTAGGAGGTAAATCATTTTCTTATCTAAAACAAAAGAAGAAAGTGATAGTCATACAGCTAACAGAAGAGCCACAAAAAAAAATATCTCTACATATATAGAAATTATACATATTCCAAGATTTGGATAGCTAAGAAACCTCCTAAAATACATTGTAGATTTTTAAACTCAATAATTCCCCTGACATACAGATACTTGTGAGACTACTTCTGAAGATACTGTCCATTTTCTTGATAAATCAGACTTCTAAAGATGAGAGGTCAGGGATGGTTCACAAGATACATCTCCACAATATATAAAACCTGGACAGGGAAACATCTAAGGTGGAAAAAGTTTGAGTCATTTCAAAAAAGGAAATGACTATCAAATGCTTAAAACAAGCTAAAACCTAACCAAAGGCTACAGAAGTAATGTTCCCAGAGCTTTTGTGCAGTAGCATGTCTCCTTTATCTAAATGAAGGCATGAAACCAAATTGTTGAATTTTTTTTTGGTATTGCTTAGCTTTGTCATATTTATACATAGCAAGTGCAACATAACTGATAAAATTCTGAGCTTCTGAAATTATTTCATTGCAAGTCCTCTTTGACATACATGTATTCTCACTAATATTTAAGTGCTTAATCACACCTGCATGAGCAGGTTGTTGCTTTTACATTGATGGCAGGTTTTTTATATGCAACATACACTCCAGATAGATACAGCACATGCCAATCAGAACACTCTGTGTTTACAGACAAGGATGCCCAAAGTGTCTTTTCACTACGCAGTACGAGGGGACGGAGAAATTTCACCCAAAGCCTTTAGTTATTACCATCAAAAGGCAGTTTTTGCGAGGGAAAAAATTGTTCTTATCTATTGAAACGCTATTTCTCACTCAGTGTGCAGACGAATGTCAAAGTTGAAATTTATCTTGCTGTGTAACGAAGACATAATAAAAACGTGAAGCCCTAAAAGAGAAGGAGGTGATTACAAGCACTGTCATAGATGCCCTGTTTACTCTGCAGATTGCATTACACCAAGGAAAACCAAGCTGTGACCATGCCACTGCTACCTACAGCAGATACTTTTTGGCATCTCTTGGGAAATGATACCTTCAAGTATATTATATTTATCAACAACATGGTGCCAAGACTGGCTGCTGGCCTGAAAAAGCCCCTCACAGTGTTAAAGAGAAAACTGTTCTCTCTGTTACCATAAAAGTGTTTGATGAAAACAACTTACAGTACAAATCAGCCAAAGGCTTATAGACAGTCTATCCCTGTAGTTTGCTAAAGGAAAAAAAGGACAGTACTCTGGTCTCAGTGAAAACAGAACATTAACAGAAAAAAAAAAAAAGAAAGGCATCAGTACCTACATGAAACTGAGGGGTTGGAGTACAGAGGAACAGATCCTTGAGCAAAAAAAGGTCAAAAAAA
Source organism: Falcunculus frontatus (assembly GCA_013398115.1). NCBI lineage: Eukaryota > Metazoa > Chordata > Aves > Passeriformes > Falcunculus > Falcunculus frontatus. Next base: position 144,238 of record VZRV01004309.1, on the reverse strand, counting down.
AAGAATTATTCAATTTCATCAACGTTATAATAGGTTTAAACTACTGAAGTTGTATTAGAGTGGGATGCATTTTCAAACCATTTTTATGCATATCTTGAGGTACAGATGATCCGATGTACCTTTGTGTGTACCTTCAGTCAACATGGGAAAATTGGATGCAGCTTTGTAGAAATGCAGAAGTCTTCAGTTCCACAGAGCAACTGTGCACTCCGAGTCATAGACACACCCCAGCACAACACTTTTTAACACCCTCAAAGGGGGCTGAATGCCATTTCAGTATGAAAAATCCCCAAACAACTGGACTCGAATACTGCGTATCAACTTTTTTTTTGCCAAGTAGAGAAGATATCTGAAAAAAGGATAATTTCACAGCACAGCCTGAGTTTTTTCATGTCTCCTTACTGGTTTTGACTTCACACCATTCATGCTTTGACCTCTTCCCTGATTTGCCTGCTCTCTGGAGTGTTTATTTTATACAAACATGCAGGTAGTCAGTCAATTCCCACAGCTGATTCTATTGACTGGAATTGCTTGGGCAGTGGGAAATTTCAGCAGTGAGCCATCCCTGAGCTGATATTTTTGGTAGTGTTTTCGTTGTATGCAAGCAGGTGCCTAATATTTGGATTCTGGCCCACCAGCAAGAGACCAGAGCACCAACATTTCATACACACCTTTGATTTTTAAATAGCAAAAAAAGCATGTAAAGACTTTGTGGTCTTGTTTAATCTCCTTTCCTCCTTCCCCAAAATTTAAAAACAAACAAAAAAATCCCCCCAGAACACCATACAACCAAAAGAAGATGAAAGAGGCTCGTCCACCCTAATGTGACTCACTTGACCCACTGTGTGCACATTCAACCCAGCAAGGGATTCCCACCTGCTGCCCCAGCCTATTCACAGCCTTGGGAGTTTTGTTTAGGGTTTGGCTTCAATAATAACATGACCTCCTCCACTAAAAATCATTTTGTGACAAACCCTATCTTCCTCCCAGCTTCAGAAATCAAACTCAAGCCGTAATTCCCCGCAGAGCCCCTTTTGTGAGCGTGGCAGGGAATTCCAGTGGCTCTCTGCCATCCCTGCAGCACTGTGGCTGTTTGCAGTGGTCAGGTGGAAGCCTTGGCAGGCACTCTGCAATTTCCCATTGGAGTTCCTCTCAGGTTAATGTGCCACCTGGCCTGGTGAGTTACTGACAGCTAATACATCTGTTTGTTTTGGGGAATATACTTGCTGCATATTTACACAAACCCACTGAGTTCATCCGACCTATACCCTGCTTCCTAGAAAGCCTGGCTCAGGTGTAGAAACATCCCTGATGTCTTCAAAGAGCAATAAAAGGAATTAACTGAACCTTCTCTGTCATGGCTTTCTAATTCCAGAGTCCTTCCTCACAGTTTGGTCATTAAGTGGTCCCACTTATGCCCTACCTGACTTCCTGCTTTTGATTTAAGAACCTTTGACTAGAAGCTTGAGCACCACTTGCAAGGTGCTCTGCAAGTTTTTAGTACTCTATTTCCTGTCTACATTTGACCTGCTGTGATTTACGGCCTTTCTAGTTCTCATTTGGACAAGCTTCGTACTTTTTAAAGACATTTTTTAAGCCTTCCTTATGATAGCCTCCTTGCAGTCACAGTCCCAGGAGCTGGGGCCCTTTGATGGCTTTTCTTAGTTTGGTTTGCTTTTTTCCCCTTTTTTCTTTTATAAATGTGGTGGTTTACCTGGGCTTCTAATAAAACACTTTCCAAAACTGGAGGTCGTTTTGTAGGCATCTAGCTTTTCACACAATTAATACAGTTATTTTATTAATTACCTTATTAAAGTAAATGTATACACAGTTCTGCTTCTTTACATTAAGTATTTGTCTACTGGATTTATTCAGCTTGCTACATAAAACGATAGTGCAACACAAAAAAATTATATTAGGAACACTGCCATGGATAGGTCTTCCTTTAATTCACCTTGCAGTAGACCTTGTGTATAACTTAAGGCAAAATTCAAAATGGCTTTTTTTCCCCCCCTAAGGTCTTAATCCTACAGTTCAGTCCAAAAATTTTCTCTCTATACCTCATTTAGATGAAATATTGACTGTACATGTCTGTACATACCTGTACTATTATCAGTGGTTCTAAATGCACAACTTTTGATTTCACTTCATGTTCCCTGATCAGTGTCATGGTCCTGAACAAGAGTTTGCAGTGCATTTCCAGTTAGTTTGATTTTTGTCTTTCACTATTTGAGTGGGCAGAAATCCTGGGTAAGCAAGGCCTCTGCAGAGCTTCTCCCTTTTTGCAGTATTTCTAATGCTGCACCTTCCATGCTGTGACAGTCTCCTGCCTGCACATATTATGCTCTCATCCTTGCAAAGCTGGTAGCCTGGCAACTCTGTACCCCATTGATCACTATCCCATTGATCATTCTCCTTCTGCCACAGCTGAGATGTGTTATCATAGCCAGCTGTTATCAGACATCCTGCATTCCTGCTCTCTATCAAATTTCCCAGGCTTCCAACACCGGCACAGAAATACTTGTTGGTTCCTCCCTTCCTCTGCTGCTCAGTATTGGATGTGGCAGCTCACTGAAGGCCCTTCTCAGTGCTTCTGCTTTGTTTCTTCCTCCCCACCTGCCTTTTGGCCTTTTCAGACAAACTGCTGGCTACATCCACCCTGCAGCTTGCATCAGCAAAAGCTGGATTTTTCCCTCTCCATGCTGATTTCCTTAACGTGTTTATCTAGAACATCCCTACCTGGAAAACACATCTTTACCAATACAGCAAAGAGTCACCAGTTCTCCCAGTAAGCTCTGTAGGGTCTGCTACCACTGCACTTGCCAAGCAAGTCAGCCTCAGATGTCAGCTGTGCACATGAGGATCAAGTCTAGCATCACCTCCACCTCCTGTCCCTGAAATTCCCTCACACAGCAGGAACAACCTCAGAGCGAGACAGCATGGAAATTGTAGGGAATACCTCTGACTCTCACTGCTGCAGGGGAACATCCGTGTTTTAGCAACGCTTGGAGCCTCTCGCACTGCACAGGCACACAAAACCCACCCAGGCAGGCACAGCACAGTGCTCCAGGCAGCCACAGCTCTCGCTCTCTTGCTGGGCCCTGCAGCATCAGAGGCAGAAAGCTGCTTGGGCTTGAGAATATTTTAGCTACCCTTCTGTTAAATGATATCTTCCTTACTGTAAGCTAGCCTGATAAGTAGGCAAAGCTGTAGCAAAAGCTACCCCTCTGCAGGGAGAAAAGCCTTGGACCACAGATACAACTCAAAACCAAAGCAGAAAGATGAGGCAGGGATCTCCAGGAGCTATCCCTAGCAAGGATCTCCAGGAGATATATCCCTAGCAGGGACCTCCAGGAGCTATATCCCTAGCAGGGATCTCCAGGAGATATATCCCTAGCAGGGATCTCCAGGAGCTATCCCTAGCAGGGATCTCCAGGAGATATATCCCTAGCAGGGATCTCCAGGAGCTATCCCTAGCAGGGATCTCCAGGAG
>VZRV01004309.1:84946-140021 GCA_013398115.1 Falcunculus frontatus | reverse complement strand
TCCCTAGCAGGGATCTCAAGGAGATATCCCTAGCAGGGATCTCCAGGAGCTATCCCTAGCAGGGATCTCCAGGAGCTATCCCTAGCAGGGATCTCCAGGAGCTATCCCTAGCAGGGATCTCCAGGAGATATCCCTTGCAGGGTCTCTGCTGGGCCCACACACTCAGAGACAGGCGCCTGGTGCTCTCCTGAACCTGGAGCAGCTCCACATCCCACATGAAGGCCCCGTGCCCAGCCCATCCAGCCACGTGCTGGGAACAGCCCTCATTGCTCCTGTCTGCCCAGGGCACACACGGCTTTTCCAGAGGCAAGAAGTCACACACTGCAGCTGGAGGCTGACTACCAGTGTTCCTGACGAGTTTAAAGATCATTACAGTGGCTGCACAACCAGGAGAACACAAGTGTGGATACTGCAGCTCAGCTGGTGTTGCAGCTCTTCACTAAACCAACATCTCTACCTTATGTTTTCAGCTGCAGCCAAGCAAAGCACTGTCCCTCAGGGGCTTAAGAGGCACCAGCCAAAAGCAAGAAGGCAGCAGAGATGTCTTTTTTGCACTGCCATAAATTCAGAGCATGGCACTGAATAGAGCACTTGGTTTGCTTTTATGCTTGAATATTTAACGCAAATTTTTAGGACCAGATTCTTTCACCCGATGCCTTCTCCTCAGGGCTTATTCAAGATTAATCGTTGTCTCTGCCTTTTTGCAACAGCATGGCATTTTTTACTCACGTTTTTCATCGTATGCCAAACCCACAAATCTTTTTATGATTATTTTATCATCTTAAAAACATTTAAAGAAATGACATGCACTACCTATAAGTGAATATCATTAGCATTTACTTTCAAGTGTGCCACTGACAGAAAAAGTAGCGTTCTCATCTTCTTGTTTTATTTTCTTCCAGACTCTTACTTCACACTTTGTAACTATTAGAACTTAAAAATAAGCTTTAAGGCTCTGCATGCTTGCCAGTACTGCTAGTACTCAAGCTACGTTCACCATCACTCTTCCTCAATTTTATATTTCAATCATCATTATACAGGCTTTGTTGATTCAATATTGTCTTTTATGCACTATGTTCGTAAAGCCTTATTAAAGTTTAATGAAGACATGGAATCAGATAATATTTGCATGTAAAATAAGGCTGTAGTCTAAGCAATACAAAGTATCTATAATCATCAAAACAAATCACTCAGCACAAGAGACAATAAACAGAGAATGGAAGCCAGGGAAGGAGAATTTATACAGAATCTCACCCTAGAAATCTGCTACCAAAGGTTCACTACATGTAGTAATTTAACACAAAGCTTTGTTTATTGAGCAGAATTGCAATTTCTCTTTTTTTTTACCTTAAACCCTCAAATATCTGTAAAAACTCAAATACAGTAAGCAGTTGTCCTAATTTTTAATTTTAAAGAATGCAACAGCAGAATAAATCAGTAAAGGATAAATTATGATGTATGTTGGATAAGTGACAGATAAAAGAGCCCTTTACTGAAATGCTACCCATAATATGGGCTAACAGAAAGGAAAGAATCAGTTTCAATATACATCAAAAAATTAAAAAAGGTAATGAAAATCAAGATAAAGGTGCATATTCTTTGCTCTCGTACTATCTGCAAAAGATCTAAGCAATTCAAGACATAATTTATTCTAAGATCAAAGTTGTCCTAGTTCAAGTCTCTCTGCTGGCAGAAATGATTTCACATTAGCAAATTATTTTACTGTTTTTGTAGTGATTCTTCGATGTGTTTTTATGTTCTCTGACTGCAGCAGGTGATTACTGAAGACCAGAGAAATATTTTGGCTGAGTCAAAGCTAGATAAGAAGTCTGCTTCACCTTAAACAGAGGTAAAACAGCACTAGTTGTTATTGACCATTATAAGCACAAATGAAGGTTCCAGTAGGCAGGAGAAGACAACCACCCCCTATGACCTGCCACTGAATTGAACCAATTCTGCAAAATCTTATCTATGAATATTTATTTGAATTTTAAAGCACGTTTGCTTTAGCTTCGATTTCGCATCCCTTTCGTGTTTGCTTTTGGCATGTTCTAGCAAATTAATTTCTAGCAGAAATGCTTGCTGGAGCTGTGGATTTTCATCAAATACTACAAAATATTTACTGAAACTGCCCTTTAAATTTACAGCTGTGGTAATAGCCAGCAGAAATCTGATTTTGGAGGTTAATTTAGACCTGTCAGTGGAGAATAAAACAGCAGGTAACCCCATCTTTAAATGCCTTCTATTAAAATCAGCAAGAACCAATTCATGAAGCATAGTGAGTTAATTGCATAGCTACAATAAACAATTTTGGATGATAAATACTTCAGATCGGGTAAAGAGTCCAAAATTGTACTGCAAGGGAAAGAACTTTGTGTCACTTCCAAAGTTGTGCACAAGGCTCCACAACATCCCTGCTGCTGGAACTGCTGCAGGAATGGCATCTTCTGCCACAGCTAAGCAGACACTCTGCTGTTGGCAATTTTTTGTGACTCACTGCCCACCAAAATCAGAAGCTTTCATTTTAGACATTCAGGGTAACACAACTGACAAAATCCACACTAGGATGTAAACCCATACCTCTCAGCATTATTCACAACAGCTAAATGTGCCATCCTGAAGGAAGAGGGTAAATCTACCCTCCCTTATAAAATCAGGATATAGTCTGCATCCTAGAAACATCCACAAGTTTTACAGCAATTCCTTCCTGTCGTGGTCGGAAAGCCTGGGGTTTCAACTCAGCGTGTTGCAGTTGTTAACATCATTTGGGTTTTTCACTTGCAGACTGTGCAACAGCCTTGTTTTCCTAAGCTGGACCACTTTGGAATGCTTACTGCTGGCAGGAGGGAGGGAATGCATCCCAGTGATATCCAGTGACCCCTGGGGCTGCATCAGGCCCACGTTCTCTTTCATTCTCTGACAAGAACACTGGAACACTTTCCGGCCAACCCCAAATAACCTCAGCCTTTTAGCCTAGGTTAAAATGTACCTTCCCACCTCCAAAAATACACACCACGAAGTAATTAAGGTAACAAAATAGATATTTATAGGAGCACACGTGCCTGTGACAATATGTGGTAGAGAGCCATTCCAGCTGAGTGCAGTGCCTCCTGCTTAGGGAGCTGTCTCTCTAACTTCCCTCTTACCAGCAATATTAGATCCTTCAGATTCTGGTTTCTGCTGCAGCCATCCAATGTTTTGACCTGGCAACATGATTATTTGTCAAAGCAGGGGGCAAAATAGTCCAGCTGTGTAGGAGAGGGTCAGGTTTTTAGAGAGTCAGCCTCAAATACTCAGCTCTAAATAAGCGTTTCTCAAAAACCAACACATCACCCTCCTCCTCAGATTAAGGAAAACCAGTACAAGTTTGCACTGGAGTATCCATGAAATGAAAGTGAGGAAATAACCTTCGAAGACTCAGTCTTTGATCAACACAAAGCAGTATGAGAAACAGGCACTTGCAACAGATCAAGCATGGGAAATTATATTAATCTCCTTGAAACTGGATGACTTTGGGAACGAGCAGATATTAAAAAACAGCAGAGAGACTCCCTCCAGAAAACCACGCAGAGTTGTAAGGAAATAGTTGGAAGATAAAAACATGTTTGCCTTAACTATTTCTCCAGTAAAGGCGGTCAGAAATTTGAAATGTTGAAGGATATTGAAGGATATTCAGCTGAAAAGTTCAGCAAACAGAAAGGGTTTTGCCATGTCTCTATGCAGGGGCATATAACACTGAAGAAAAATCATGAAGCAAATAATGAAACTTCTTGGGACTACATACGAAATTATTTTTATATTTTGGTTACAGCACTTCAGTTTTTGGCTTCCCTTGTCTAAAGCTATTTTATGCCTCTAAATGAAAATTTGTATTTTTATCAGGATGGTTACACAAGCAAGAAATTAAAGTCTCTTCAACTTTGGCAAATAAGCCTCAGAGGAACTCTTCAAAATCTTATGGATTTCTGTCTACTAGAAGATTGGGACAAACAACACTTCAAACAGAGTAACTAAAAAAGTAATAAAGACAGTTCAAAAAAACCCAACCATACTTCAGGAAGATGTCTTCCACATGTTTTTGAATATTAAACAATGTAGCTACACGTTTCCATGAAAAAAATAAAGAAAAAAATACATTTGCATTGGTGTTTAAACACATGAGAAAACATTTAAGACTTAGCATCGTGAGTCCATTTTTCTAAGGAACAAAGTGCACCCTACTGGAAACACGGAAGGGAATCAAGACTGGGTGCAAAGGTTACGAGTGGAAGGGCAGATTTCAGCAGGATGAAGACCAGCAGCTCCAATCCTTCTCCAGTGCTGGTGCCCTGTCCTCAGACACTTTGCCAGGATGTAGGATGCTCCACATAGACCCTGGGTTATGTTTGTTCCCCCTCAACCTGCCAGCAGATCTCACCTGCCACCCTGGGCAGCCTTGCCAGGACCCCAGAGCAAACTGGGCTGGCCAAGAGCTTCCTCCCTGTTAGTGGAGTCTTTATCCCATGAGTACAAAGAATTCCACTGGGTTGCTGAGGTACAGCATCCACTTTCAGGTATAAAACCCAGCCTAGCTTGTAACCGTAGTGCTGCTGTTCTCCTGTATTACATTTGTGGGAAGGTCGTGGTACACTTTTAAGATTTCACATCGTTTTACTTAGTCCTACTACATATATTTCATAGCTTTTCCAGGACTGGGGTTGAGGATGGAGGTCATGACAGAATTTTTGAGAAATTAAAAAGATCAAAGACAGTCTGAATGAGTTAATGTGCTTCATATCTCATTTAGTTATTGACCTATTTTGTCCTTTGGATATGGGAAATTTTAAAAGACTTTCTGGACACTCTATGACTAGATAAAGCAAATAAGGTTATGTTCTACACCATTTATTTCTAATTTCTTCTTGTTTAAGAGTATCTCATTACTGAAGAAATGAAGACTGATCCAGCTGAGGTAAGATTAGATGTCAAGAGAATCCAGAGCTGTTACTAGTGACTACAGGCTTTGTTTAATTACCAACTACCCAGGTAATGTAATAGAAGTACTTGATAATAGGAGTTAAGCTGTTGTTGTTCTGTTTGGATTGGAATTCTTTTCCAGGATAGCTCCTGTTTGAAATTAGTGGCCCAATTACCCAAGATTTAAGAAGCAGGGCTCTGTCCACCATTTTACTTGAACGGCAAGATTAGAAGTATAGGGAAGAAACCTACTGATCCTTATTAAGGAGTGCTAAAGTATAGCTGTCTGTATCCACACAGAGCTTGCAAATATTTCTTTTTCTGTTTTGTAGAGTTTGCTGGTCCTCCAATAAATTAATAAACTTAGCAGTAGTTGAAAGCAGTTATACCCTTGACATGAATATTCTTCATTTTTTTTGCTAAATTCCCCAAAATAGGTCCATTAGCCATCACTCAAGAACATTTTGAGCTTTCATTTTCAACACTGACAAATATTTTAAATATTAGTCCAATAAACATTTCAAAACTCTGTTTTAATTCTGCATTCCATAGAAAAACTTTTGTGGAAGCATCATTGACTATGTTAAAGATTCAACTCCCTATAATGAGTGGTGGTGGGCATATCATCAGACATTAGAAATAACACCTGACTCAACAACTTACAGGCAATCTACAAACAAAACTACAAGCACAGAGGATTTGGTAACATCTCCTGTTCACCTTCCCCTTCTAATTTCCCAACTCAAAATAAACACTGGCTGGATAAATACACACAATACTTTAGTAAATAGTTTTGCTCAAGCAGCTGAGTTTTGCTTCCAGAACTCCTTCAAAGCTGTAACGTGAAAATAATCGAAAAACCTCAGCAATAGCATAAGAAAAACAAGACATAAAGGAGAACCTGCAATTATTGAACAAGGACCTGAAGGAATGGCTTTGTTCTCTAAGCAGGGATGACAACACTAAAAACTGCCAAGGACATTTACTTCAAGTTGAATGTACACTCAACTCTTTCCAACTGGGAGAGAGATCTTGTTTACAAGAGCTAGGATGGTGACAAAGAGGTGGCACAATCAGTCATGGAAAACAGTTATAAAACTTAAGGTTTGGAAAAAACAGGACTTGGTCTTCCGTTTTTGCAAAACTGAGCTCAAGCCATGAAAGTAAAGTTGTGACAACAAATGAAATCGGAATGCTAAATCATAGAAAATCAATGTAGGAATTACAGTATAAAGACAAACAACTCCCAGCTCACTGAATATTTAAAGTGAACATCCTCAAGCATTGACATATTTCTTGAAAATGGCTAACTTGGCACAGCATTTTCTTGGAGACATATGGAAAACTGTCCTCGCTTTTTTCCTGCTGAAATGAAAGCGGCTGCTCCAGTAGGGGAGCACAAAGAATCACTGTGCAGCCCACGTGGAAAGAGCGAGTGCCTGGGCAAGATACTCCATGAAAAGATATGAAGTAAATTAATTACTTCATGGAACGAGCCTTGCGAGGAGATGCAGTCATGTGCACACGAGGAAGATGGAGAAAAATAAAAATAAGCTCAAATAGATTTCAACTATTCCTTACTAACAGAAAAAGTATATCAGCGTTTCTTGAAATTGGTCAGGACATCAGGGCCTGGAAGATACCAACCCCTCTGAACTTAGGCTTGGCTTAGAAGAGTTGGAGATCCCAGTTATCAACGTTGAGTACCAACCACCCACCCCTGTGACAGTGGCAAGTCTTGGGTACAGTTTCCCTTAAATGAGTGCAAAATTTCCTTTTCAGAGTTTCTCTGGCTCCATTTAATCCTCACCATTTAATTAAAAAAAAAAAAAAATTAATTGGGGACATGGGAGTAGACCTGTAACATACAGCAGTGTTTGGCCAAGAGGTTGTTCCCCTGGAGAGATAAATGTCTTTTTCCTTAACAAGGACTGAAAATCGTTCTTAGATAGAAATAATATTGTCAAAGAAAAAAGCCAAAGCCAATTACTACACCAATTAACATCCATTATGCTCAGTGGTGTTTAAGAATGTCCATGAGATCCAGCTACAGGAATTCTTCAGTACAAAGCAAATAAAAATCCCAAAAGCAACAAACAACAACAAAAATTGAACTAAAAAAAACAACAGCAAAAAAACCCCACCCAACCAGCCAATGAAAAATTGCTCAGATAAACACAGAAATAGAAATAAAAAAACCCCCTCTGAATACTTTTATTCACTTTTTAAAAAAATACATTTCTGCAAACCAAACATATAGATGAAAAATTGCTACAAATAAAAAAAGCTGATTATTGCTAACCACAATAATCACAAAATTCTTAGTCTGCACTCTGGTATATGTATGTGCAAATATTTATAAACTAAAAAACCCACAGTAAGTGTGGAAAAAATGTGGCAGGACAATGGGTGAGTTGCATATTTCCTTTAGAATGTGTTTCCATGCAGACAGACATTATAATTGAAGCTTCAGCTATACAAGATTTAGGAAGAACTGCTGCCAATAAACCAGAATTTTGCTATTTTTTATTCCATTTTTAATACTTAATCAAACATAGGTCACAGGTACCTTCCCAAATCTACCTTAATTTCCCTGAGTGTAGTCAGGTAAGATCTCAGAGGACACATAAAAGTGAGAAAAGGGAAACTGAGTGTATTCTGCAACAGAAAACTGTGTATGTCAGCAAATGCCAGGGTAAAGTTACAATATTGTGACCATACGAGATTAATAGAAATTCAACACTGAGATTAAAACTCTCTACCTTTGCAAACAAAAATATCTTCTACTTCCTGCTTACAATTTTTGTCACTTTTTCTTCCTCTTCAAATAGCCACAAAATCAAAAACCATAGGTGAAGATAATCCATTACCAGTGGAGAGTAGCTCAGCTTAGCACAAAAAACCCCTTCGGTTCTCAGTTTTTTGTTGGGCTTTTATTTTTGTTTTTGGATAGTTTGGTTGTTTGGAAAAAAACAAAAAAAAAATCTTTCCAAATGGATTCACACCTGCATAGAAAGTACTTTCTACACCACTCGTCTGGTTTGTCTTACACAGATATTACAATATAATATTTGCTAGAAAGACCTCCCCCTGAATTAAAATTATACACAATTTTCAGACCCTGTAGAGTCTCCCAAGTTCAGTTGCTTCTCCTCACAGAATTTCTAGAACCTAAAGAAAAATATTTTAAAATAGAACACAATACTGACGCTGTAGAATTTCCTTCTGCCTCCCAGCTGATGTCCCCTCACTCCAACAGAACTGCAAACCAAATAACATCAGCATAAAGCAATGCACTGCACCTGCTGAAGCTCTTAATGCGAATAATAGTGTTCATTTCTGTGCTATTATTCATCACAATCAGGGCACATCTTTTTTCCCTATGGTTAGATACAGAGTCACAAAAAAAATTTTATCTCATAATGGTGGAAAAAAGATATCAGAGACAAGTGTATCAACTTAGAGATCTTACCTATGAGATTATACCTCTGTTGTGAATACAAAAGAGAACTACCAATAAGTAGTAAGGAAAAGAAAATACCCCACTAGAAGAGAGAAATTATGGAAAATTCTGAGGTTTTTTCAGCTGGAAAAAAGATCCTCACATTGTCTGACTGTGTGGTCACCGCAGTTGTCTAAGTCACATCAATATCAGAGTGAGACACTTCTCCAAAGCTGATTCAAAACACATAAATTACAGCACACTTATTTTCTCCTCACAGCTTAGGCTGACTGTTAAAGTGCTGTTTGTGCATGGAATAAGCTGGTGCTCTAAATTAAACTGCAGGTTCTGCCCCTCTTTACCCACTGACTGCATCCAGGACTTAGAAGACACTAAAGCTCCCTGCTATTCCATTTTTTTCTTGGCCACAGCATGGGTAAAACCTTCATCTACTAAAGAAAAGTCTTTCCAACGATTCATTTTTCATTTGCTTTAATAGGAACATATACATAAAAATAATAATAAAAAAGGGGCAACAAAATAAAATACTACAAAGATGATGCAATTATCACCTTGGGAATAGGAGAAGGAATGAGCCAGACACGACAGATGTGAGCTGCATCAGTGAGTGTCTGGCTGCCAGGCTCCTGGATACTGAAATGGTGAAAGAAGCCTAACAGAATATGACTGGAAAGGTAATGGAAAGCAGACATGAACCTTTGATTGATGGTTAGCTATAGTACTAAACTCAGACTTCAGAAAGGATGAATCCTTCATTAAAACGGTGCTGAAAGAATGGTGTCAAACTCAATTCACAGTTAGTATTTTAGCTAATTACAGTCACATTTAAAATGACTAGAACTGTGGGGAAAAAAAATTGAAATTAAATTTGTGTAGGGAAGCATAGCAGTTAAACAGTGATTATCAAGGAAAATTATGTGGCTTCTGGGAAGTACGGAAAGCACTGATCCCAAATAACTTACTATTCATGGGTAAAAGACTATGCACATTTTATAGTTCCATGGAGTATTACTTTGTCTTCAGTGAGAGGAGAGGGACGTCCCTCAGCATTCCAGAGCAAAGCCCACACATCCTGCTCCAAGCAGCAGATTACTGGGAGTGAACGCAGCAGAAGCTTGAGCCTGTTCTGCAGCAGACGATGCTTTTATGCAAAACTATTCAGAGTGACTCTTACAACCTCTCTTGACACAAGTGAAATCATCTTTTCCTGTTCTGCTGGCAGTAGCTGTGTCTGCACAGTGCAGCTCAGGAGGAGCAGAGCTGCAGAGAAAACCCCTCGGTGCTGAGGATTCAATTCTGGCACTACATGCATTTTTCAAGATTTTACTCCAAGTTCTCTACTCCATACATCTGACTGGACGGTCGCTGGGGTCAGATGCACAAGACAGACTCATGAAATAGTTTTTCTACTTCCAGCTCCTTCTTCTTCACTGTGCTTCAGCTCACCCTGCAATTGGCCATGGGATATAAAAAGTGGATGTGTCTCAAATTAAACTCATCAAACATTCGCTGATGAACCCCAAACATCAACAGCTATTCGGGACAGGACTGTAAGACCTGTAAAAGAAAAGATGAAATCAAGACAAATAAGAACTGAACTGCAACAGGCAGTGTTTCTGGATGGAAAGCTGTTTCTGCAGATCACATCCACTCTGAAGCAAAGTTCTGCAACATGCAAGAAAGACACAGCCTGTGGCAAACAATGTAGGTATGACGAACAGCTTAAAAAAAAAAAAAAACAAAAATGAAACTTCTTTTAGTTAATAATTTCTGGGGTAGAAAGCAGGCATTTTTTAAGCTCCACTGTTTAATTGCAGAACCAACTCGATGGCAAAGGTTTTCAAGGGAAAATATAATTAACGCTGATTCAAAAGGCAAATAACTTCCGTTTCCCTTTCACCAAGCAGGCAATAGCTTTAAAGCTATATTTAGGCTTTAATAAAGCCATTTCCCAATCTGAATTTTACAGTGGAAAAAACACCAGTGTTTAAGTTAGGGAATAATGTGTTCTTGATCACAAGCTGGAAATCTGATTGAATCTAACAAGCCCCTGCTAAATGATTTTCTATTGTCTTTTCACAGTGGACAGTCCCATTCTTCAAGTTCTTTCCTGACTTCCATCTTTTCCAAATCCATAATAAATTTGTGAGAAGAGAGACATCACCCTCCCATCAGGCCAATGGTACCTGTGAGTTTTTCAGGAATCCTTCTACTATTAACTTTCTACTCCCACATCTAGTTCTCTTCTCACTTTTGAATTAATAGGAATAAACCCAACCAAAGGCAACTCCCCTTTTTTTTTTTCAGCAAGAGCGGTATTATTAATTCATATTTTAGTGTCAAAGACCTAATCATGTTGGACAAAACAGCTGCCATATCCTCTGCCCCAATGTTTAATATCCTTATCAATGATCTGGACAAAGGAATCATTGAACACTTGAGGCTGCATCTTGAGTAGTAGGCCCCTCACTTCAAAAACACATTGAGGTGCTGGAGCGAGTCCAGAGAAGGGCAACAGAGCTGGTGAAGGGTCTGGAGTGGGAATCTGCAGAGAAGGAAGCAATAATCACCCTGTATGGAGGGTGTAAAAGATGTGTAAGTGTGGCACTCAAACGTGGTTTAGTGGTGGAGTTGGCAGTGGCAGCTTCATGGTTGAACTGGAGGACCATAAAGGTCATTTCCAACCCAAACGATTCAGTGCTTGTGTGATTGTCACCACGTAAGCAGTGGAGCCAAAGGTCTCCCTTAGGTGAAACAACAATGCTGTAATTACCATCAGCTACACAATTGGAAGGCTGTATTCAGATTTCCAAGCCAAAGTGATGACACAATCACTGACTGCTTAGAATCAAGTCTTTCTGAAAATGTACAGTCTCACACAATAATTATTTATTTCAGAACATTTATCCTAATTCTCCCTCTGCTCAGGTATTCAAGAAAATGCCTGGGCATTTGAATACCCTCAAGAAGTGTATTGATAACAGGAGTATATTGATACAAATGAGAAGCTCTTGATGGCCAAAACAAATTGTTACAAAACACCAAAAAGAACTATCAGTTCTTTTACTATCTTTCAGTTCTACTCACATCCTGATGCTGATAAATGATAAAGAATAACCTTTTTCAGTAGATGAAGTGGATAACACAACAGTCATGGTTTTTAAGAAATACTTACTGGGAAAATTGAGTCCTTCAGAAGAACATACATTTTCATGTTTTCAGTAAAATGCAGGAACAGAACCACTTCTGTTCTGTTATTTTGGTTGGTAATAAATTTGGGATTTTTTGGGGTTTTTTTTGTTTTTTTGTTTTTTTTTTTTTTTGCTTTAATTCAAATATCACTGATTAATTCTTGGCAGACAGTGCAAGTACATTTTTAGTGACATTCTGAATTACTTAAGTGAAAATTTCAAACATCCATAATTCAGAAACCTCAACTCCCTAGACATCCATTTCAACATCAAAATATTTACCCTATGCTACTTTAAAATAACTTCCAAACTTCATTTTCATCATTAATCCATTTTTTCTTTAAAGAAAGACTGCACAAAAGCCACTTTTTAAATGAGCTTTATAACTAGAAGAATACAGAATAGTGCAAGCTCATGGAAAGGCTTCTGAGATTATGCAGAGTCTTGGGGAACCTGGAAGTTCTTACTTTCAAGACAAATGTACTGGTTTTAGAAAAAGAAGATTCTACAGTTGCCTGTCCCCTGGCACCTTGTAACTATAACTGGACTGAGCAAATTAAGTTTGACCACCACTGAGCAAAGATGTGCATTTTTTAATTAGATAGCATGGGGGTGATGGCTACCAGCCTTGTGGGTGGAGCACAGTTATTGTGCCATTCACCCTTCAGAATATTGAACAGTGCTGGGAAACAGAAAAGGGTCTAAAAATCATCTCACAATTATAAAAAGGCTTTTTATCCTAAAGGTTTCTGTAGTGTTCAAGGGACTTCACAGTGAAAACGAATAATCATCTGAAAGAGAAGAATCAGTGGACTCATCAAAATGCAAATAACAAATGAGAGGAAAGTACAAAATAAGGCAGTTCTGTTTCCACATTTCCTGAAACTGTACCAGATGGCCCAGTGCTTGCCTTTCATTAACTAGTGTGCTGGGATAAAGCTGTGTTAATTAAATCACTAAACTACCACTAATTCTCTGTTATTTACTAATTCAACAAATTTAATTTTTTTTTTTTGTTTCGTTCAATACAGCAAATTCTAATTAAGTCTTGTAAAGTTGAAAGGATCAATAATCAAATAAAATGGATGAATAATGATACGTGGTTGTCTGTTATAGCATTAGCCATAAAATACAAGTTCAAGGCACAAACTAGCTCACACGGAAGGAATGTTTCCCACTGAAGAGACCCCGTGGAACAAAATCTTGAAGGAAGAACTTTCTAATATACCTGCTAGAGCATTACAAATGCTGCCAACACGGTGATGGAGATGCAGGCTGCTTGGCACTGAGCTGTGCAGCTCTTCCCTGAGATAACCTTAGATCAGGATGGTGTTTGCAGAACCTGGCTTTGGGGCCACCAAGGTACAGAGCTTCAGCTCCCCTGGAGCAGCCAGAGGTAAATACACACAGTGCTTGCAGCTGTGAGGAGCAGATCTTGCCCCTGCTCAGGTTCCCTTCACCTCAGTGTCCAAGTCTTGTCTGAAAAGCAGCTCGAGTGCCCAGTTACCCTTTCCTCCCACATGCCTTTTTTGCAGAAAATAGCCATTTGAGTGCAGCAGAACAAGCCACCAGCTGTCCTAATTACTTCCAGCAGGACTGGCAATTCAAGGGCTCGAGTGTTTCCCTCTATTTTTCCCTCTGTTTAAAACAAGCAATCCTGGGAGATTTGATAGGAGCTGTTCCTTTACTCAACCACAGTCAGTTAAGAAGTGCTTTCTTTTTAAGATGCTAAAATTTGAGAGCCAGAAGAAAATAAAATGAACAAACCTGTTGATTCCCATGCAAGGACTCAGGCAGCTTTCTGGGTCCCTGCTGAGGAGGTAGAGCAGCACCAGGACAGCACAGTCCCAGCCCAGCAGACATTTGGAACCCTGGAGCCTAAAGAGTGAGGGGCAGGAAGCAGAGGACTGCTCCTACTCCAGAAGGTCTAGCTCATATTGCTTAAAGAGTAACACAGCACAGCTCAGGGTCCGTGTTTATCCAACATATTCGAATTCCTCAAACAAACAAAAACCTTCCTGCAGCTGGGGTGCCAGCCTGCTTCACAGCAAAAGTAAACTCCTCAGAAAATATTTGCAAAATCACTAGAAATACTGGGAATTTCTTTTGTCATTCTACGCGTGTTTTTGAAGGAAAAGAATTGTGCAGAAAACTGACACTTCAAGGAACATATAAAAACCCAGAATCAAAACAATTATAATGATTACAGCTGACACTTAGTGTTTTCATTCCAGCTCCATTCACAGCCAGTACCCTTTTCTTATTCTACTATACAAGGGAAAACATCCCGCTACTAAAACGTCTTTAAGACTGTCTAATAACATGAAACCAGTGCAAATTTACCCACCAATACAGGAGAATCTTCTGTCAGGAGACAGAAAACATTGTTAAGCAAGGAATCCTGCTCAAAAACCTATTTTCCTAAAAGACAGGAGTGTATTGGATACTGTTGAGTGGACGGTGGAAACAGCACCCAGGGTTAATTACCAGGGTTTCTCTAGAGAAGAAAGATTATCAGCAGCACAGAGAATGGATAACTACTTCCTTTGGTAACAGCTGTGGCACTGATACTCTTAGAAGGTTGGCAAACAACCCTCCCTCAAATATTCATGCCAACTGCTCGTCTGTATGACAGGTGTAACTAACCTGGCCAGCTTTTCATTCTTCCCATGTTTGTATTTATGATTCTCAATTAAGAAGTTTCTTGAAACACTCCCCTGTGAATTTAGCCAATGCCAAAGAATTGGAAGCTACACTCGTTCTCTAGCACCACAATAACAAATCTTTATTTGATTCCTAAGAAATGGTGAGATTCTAGAAGTATTTTGCTCATATCTGTTACTGGGGCTTTTCTTAATGTGGTATACATGTACAGGACACATGAACATTTTTCTGCTGAAGCATTAGTGAAAGGAAAAGCAAGAGTAAACATCTGAATTACACAAAAGGATGGTTTCTTTGGACAGCTTCTCATGTGGCTGGTTGAAGAATCTGAGTTTAGAGGAACCTGTGTGGCCCAGAGCCTGCTCAGGTGGATGAACAGACTGCTGAAGTGCCCAGCCCTTGAATAAAGCACACGACATTTCTTCCTCCATCCCTCTGAAATGCACACTCCAGGTACAGGCTGAGCAATGACTCATGGCTGAAACACGGATTAAATCTCTAATGTGACCCCTTCTGCCTTTGAGGGCCACACAGCAGCCTATCCTTCCCTCTCAACCCTGACCCAGTTCAGTCTCTAGATCCCGCTCCTGTCCCCAGCAGTATCAGGGCTCAGTGGGGGTCACTGTTGGCTAAACTCACAGAACTACCTAAAAGTTACTTCTTGACTGGATGCTGTGCTGATAAAAACACTGCAGAGCATCCAGTCTCAGAGTTAATGCAGAAATCTCTTTTTATCACGCAGATATTTTCAGAATGATTAAGAGGCAAATACACCACAAAACAGGAACCCTGACAGCTTTTATTTTGGATTTAACGGAGATAAATAAAAGTTGTAGCCAATTTCAGTTATATTAACTTGTGCTTCTTAGTTTTGGGGTTCTTTTCATATTTACCTAATTAAACAAACTCTTCATCAGAAATTTTCGTTTGGTTGGGGTTTTTTATTCACTCCTTTTCAGAAAGGGTTGTTTAGCAAATGCATACAAGGCAAAGCAAGAAGTTTGGTGGTCAAACTCCATTCCCAGTCAGATAGCTCTTGTTTTAAGAGAACACAGCTGATGCAGTAGAATATGTACAGATAACACATATGTTCAGACGTATACACAAGCAGAAAATATGAATTGAAGCCTGGATTTAACTCAGAGCAGCCAAAGTAAGAGCAATTTAAATGTGCTTCTTTTCCATCAGCCAACACACGGTGACAAAGCAAGGCTGATTCCATTGCTTTCTGACTGGTGACATTTTTGTTCAGAGTTTCCTCTAGGAAAAATGACTAGCCTGGATGTGTCCCTCTCTTGGGAAGAAATCATGGAAGGAGGTGAAAGATCCATAATTATATTTTCTTCTAATTGTTTATGATGTTCAAGCTGAACTGTACCTCTTAAAGCAGCTCAGGTGGTTCATAGTCTTCAAGGGATTATGCTCTACTGAATATCAAATAGCAAGTCTAAAATATTCCTCACCTGTACCAGGGCCTCAGCAGCCAAGCTTAAAAAGGCTCAAAACTTGTTTTCAAAACAGGGTTTTCTTTGTAGGTTGTTGGATAGGGCTTTTTTTTCCACCCGTTTATCTTTGAGATTTTCTTTGTGCAAGAAAAAAGAAGAGTATATTTGATGTATTTATTTCTTACTACTGTTCTGGAATTGAGAATATTTGCACCAAGTTTTGTCTCAGAGAAAAAGCATTTGTTCTTGTACCAAAAAAAAAAAAAAAAATAGGTCAAGTCGAAAACACTTCAGCAGGACAGCAACAAGCATTTGGAAAATCACTTTACATTTCTGTAAATGTAGAAGATATATGGAAGAGGAGAATGGAAAATTAAATAAATGTTACTATTGTTGACATGCCCTGATAGAAGGAAAAACAAGCCAGAGATACAATGAAATCAATCAAAAATAATTCATTTATTGAGAAAATAATTGCATTGAACTGGCATAGTATGCACTCAAGGTGCCATAACACAAAGTCTAACACATTCCTGGATAAATTAAATGGTCATTGCATATCATAAATGTGTGGGTTTTAATCTTTAATGTATTGAAATTCTTTTAAATCTTAACCCTTGAAATTTACAGTAACTTCTCTGGACACATTACACTATCTGTTACTACACCAGTTAATTGATTACCATATATTATCAGGTCTTAAATTTGATCTGTGCAGAACTACAGAATGCTGTTCTTCCTTTGAAACACATGTGGAACACTTTTTCCACAATTATCAATAGTCCTCCTCAAGAGCAGGAACTGCATTTGAACCCTAACTTGCCTGGTTTCTTATTTCTTGATCTTAGACATGGCATTTCAACTTGCTCCTCTCTAGAGAACAGGTAAACAAATTAAAGGCCTAAGTTAGTTATTTAAACCCTAAAATTTAAATTTGCAAACCCTCCGGTTTATCAGGGTCTGTAAAGCAATAATGAATAAATCTGCCTTAATCACAAAGTAGTCCACTCTCACTTAGCTTAGCATTTCCTGCTTTCTGCCATGTGATTTTTGAAAGGAATAATCATGCTTTTGCACTGCTATCAGAAAACTGGCAAGACGTAAAACTTCCCTGTCTGCAGGAATTTCACAGGCACAAAGCGCTGTGGGTACCCAAATTGTCCTTGTTTCCACATCTCTTTCAGAAATGCAAGTTCCAGTTAAAACCAAGGGCTTTTTCTACCCTCTAACAATCTGGTTTATTAATCTCTGACCCTATACACCCAAGCTGTCACTGGCTGAGTAAGCTGCCTGCAGTACCATTCTAATCAGCTTTTAATGCATATGGTAGCTATTGGCTCCTTTGCAGTCCCAAATAGTCACTCTGATTTATTTTTCCAAACAACAAAGTGTAATTTCAAACTTTAGATACCTTGCTAATATGTCCCTAGATACGCAGAGCTCGTTGGTAGTCCAGAAATAGCATGTTATAGTCATTAAAATATCCCAAATTTTTCACAATAAATTTAAAATTATTTACTATTTCAACACACTAAGCAGCAAGTAAAAATTCAAACCCAAGGGCTGAAGCCAGCCTTGCTACCTTTTGCTTCTTCAGTCACAATTCTCATCCATAAATTATCTCCTACCTTCAAATATTAAATGAATGCACACAACCTTCTCTTACAGATCTTTCTTTGCCAGTTCATCAATACCCACTGGTGCTATTTACAGAGCATGGAACAAACTAAATCCATACCCATCCTCCAGTAATTCTGCCACAACGAAGCAGATGAGAAACAGATTCTAAGAGCACTGTGCACAGTAAATTAAGATGTTTATTTTGAGGAGATTCATTTTAAAGATGAATCCCACACAAACACAATAAATAGGGTACCTCGGGATATACAACACACAATGTAAAGTTTGTCATGAATTGTCCATTTCCTGTTAGATTTGTTACTGAATATCTACTTTCCTTGAGAAATTTTAAGTTCCCAGAAATGAAGAAACTTCCCAGACTACTAAAACCACATTCATTGTGGGAAGACTGCAATTTCATAATGGCAGTGGATCCAAAATTTTACCTGCTCTCCCCATCCCTAATTTCTTAGAAGAATTACAGAAGATATTTGAGTTTGTTAAAGTTTCACCCAATAATATGTAACAAAAATTTAATTATATTTTCAAAGGGAAATGAAACAATCTTGCACTAAAAGCACAGTTCTGCAAACAACAGCAAAAATTAACAGTAGATGTTAGAGGACAGACCAGTTAATTTTTTTCTTCCAAAGAAAAATATGACAGGACAGAAATTTAAAAGTCTAATGCAAGTCTAAATCCAAAACTCTAACCTAAACAATTTTTTTATAGTTTCTAATTAAACTATCCCCTCATGAACCTACTGGTAGCAAAGAACTTTTAATGCCAAAATGCTGATTTTAAGAAAAAGATTATTGTTTATATTTCTTCTTCACAGGTGGAGTCAACCACTGAAGTGCACTGCTAGCTGTTTACAAGGAGCTTTTTTAAAAAACAAGCTAGTGCTGCAAATATTTTAATCGCAGGTTGTAAAAGCAGAGAGAAAAAGCAAGTTTTGTGGTGAACAAAGCAGCCTGTCATGCTACTGTGCCCCGAGGGCGAACAGAATGCTGGATGCTTGATCAAATAAAATAAAAACAGCTTGTACCTTTTTTTACGTTAATTGGCTCATGATTGAACTTTAATAAACCCAAAAACTCTCTTTAAAAGTTGCCTTCCAATTTTTAAGCTTTATCTCTTTATTTAGAATTTCCTTAGTTAAATGAATTCCAGAACCAACTCAGTGCAGAGGCAGGCTTTTATTGCCATTCAGTTCTTTATTCTATTTCTAAGCATTTCAAGCCAGCATGCACATTCTTGCTCAAAATATTTTGTTATAATTTTCTTCATGCTTCTTATTTATCTTTTCAACTAGCTCATTGGTATGTTTTTACTTTCACAGCTTGCTCATCCACAGGTGTATTATTT
Source organism: Falcunculus frontatus (assembly GCA_013398115.1). Lineage (NCBI taxonomy): Eukaryota > Metazoa > Chordata > Aves > Passeriformes > Falcunculus > Falcunculus frontatus. The sequence continues at coordinate 121,314 of VZRV01004309.1, read as the reverse complement.
AAATGTCCTCTAAGACAAGCATAACTATTTTCAACACAATACAAAAGGAAAACAAGAAACCAGTGCAAAGCACGCATTTAAAAACACTCTTGCTCCAAAATTGCCTGTTTCTTGTCAACAGCTGGCACACTTAGGCAAACAAAGATACCCAGTGCATAAACTTCCAAAGTCCATTGAAATGCCTAATTTCTGTTTAGCTTCAGATCCATCCATGATGAGGAAAAAAAATATTTCTTTTCCCCCCCATCTGCCTCTCACTAAGTCAATTTCCTGAACTAAACAGCTGGGAAATGAAAATACAGGTAGTCAAAACAGAGCAAGTAACAGAAATTAACTCCCACATGAACTCTAGAAAAGCAATAAGCTTATTCAGCATGGTCACAATTAGTGAAATGGCTGAGGAAAGAAGGGGTTGCAGAAAAATTCACATATTTCTGAAAGATGATATTGTAGCACCCGCGAATAACAAAAGTTATATTTAATCTCTGCAGATATATTGCATTAATGCTGTTGAATCTTGCCTTCAACCCAACATACAGAAAAATTTTATGGAGCTTCCAATTCAATCCTATCACTGTTGACAAGACCAACCACCACAATTACAGTGCCTTCAAAATAAACTATTATAAATAATTTATTCCGTGAAAGACCAGGAAAAACTGCATCTCCTATGTGGAGAAATGTATTCTAGACTACACCCAAATTGATGCCTATTACCACAAAATTTTTTTTGTTTTTGCAGAATTTCAGAAGAGTCACAGCGAGTGAGGAAGGATTATGGAAGAGTCTGGGAACTGCTTTCCTCAAGCCTCAAAAGATTCAGCATCCTACCCTTTTTTTTGTGCCAGGTAATATTTCTCTGGCTTCTGTGCAGCTTCACCCCTATCCATGTTATAAAGAACTTGACAGTTGTGTGAATTAGCCCTTTATTTTCACAGTTTGGGTATGTACTTAGCAAAATTAGGTTTATAACACCACAGTACACTTGGTCTGCAGGTCATAACTCTTACTATTCACTTCAATGAACAAGGAAAACAAGTTTGCTTGGAGGCCTAGGACTTGGTATTTCTTTATCTCAAAATTCTTACAAGCCTACCAGAAGCCCAATCATTTTTGAAAAGTAGGTGTGATGGTCTGAATTTGAAATCCAGCCTCAGAAATTCTCAAGTCCCTGTGATGGGATGTGTGGCTACTGCAGAATTAAATCCAGCAAGTTCATACAGCCCTGGATTATTTTAAGATAGAGATAATGAGACAATAAAAGATCTTAGTTATGTTGCCTGTTGAACAAGCCTTTAAAATGAGGTAAGATTGGCACCATATGAGTTAATAGGAACATTTCCTACCCCTTTTGAGTGCTGATTTTCCTGCTCAGAGTACAAAGCCATTGTTTTCCCATGGCTTAACATTGGGAGAAAAATATGCACTTTTTGATCTATGTAATTGTTCTTTTTTTACGCTTCTTTTTTATACTTTGAAGAAAACCAAGACATTTTCTGAAGGCAGCATTTAATGTCAGTAATCAGCAACCACTGATGTTTCCAAGACTAGCAATTCAGACTCTCCTGAAATAAACAAAACAGCTCTGTTACAGAAACACTTAAAATAGCTTTTCCTCTAATTTTAAACCAATGCAAGCCTTACATTGGTGTGAGCTTGGATCATTACAACGTGAACATATTCATCTGCACTCCACAATCATGCATTGGACAACCAAGGCAAATATATAAAAAGTCAAATAATTAAACACGCAAATAAAACAATTGCTTTTCAAATACCACCTTGTGTAAAAAATGGTCTGCACCTCCATATATTTGTTTTTAATCCGAAATGCATGCAGTGACAATACTCCATTCTAAACCCATTGTAGCCAACAAAGGAACTGTTACTTTATCACAATGACCACTGAGGAATTGCCTGCTGGTTAATCCCAACATTATGGCAGTGAGTTTATAAAAAAACCCATCCAAAATAACTTTTAAATAATGGTCACAACACAACTGGCCATATGCTCAGTTGTGCTTATTCTTCATTCTGTATTTGATCCCTCAGTGTTATTTGAATTTCCCTGTTAATCCCCAGCTGAATAGTGGCTGAAGGATCTGGTGTGCAGAGTTTGAAGAACCGATTTATAAGTTGATATAACCTACTAATTTCTGCATTTTTGGCTTATGACTGTAGCTGCTATGTGGGGAAATTTTTTCTGCATAAAAACATTTCTGTGCTCGTTCTCTCTAATGAAGCTTATGTCATCTTGTTCATAAAATGACTCTTATATCAAAAAGCTTGCTGGCATTAGTTACTTTTCCTCCCATTAAAATTGCTTCCAAACTTCATTAGAGTGATATTTGTTGTGCACATCAACAGCAAATTATTTTAATAATTCAGTTAAGATTTCACATTGTCTATTTAAATTCTTCAATACTTCCTCAATATTAAAGAAAAAAAGATTCAATGCTGTCATTACTCTGTCTATCCTGGAATAGTTGGCACTCCAATGCTTTGTCAGCCCAGAGACAGATTTACTGAGTTCAGCTAAACTGGAGACTACTAAATCCCCAAACATTAATCCTCTTTATTCAACAAGAGGTTTAGAATGAAACATAAATACTCTGGTCCAAAAAACTGCATATGGAGTCCAAGCATAACAGAGCACACCAAAGATCATTAGAGTAATTATTTAAAAGGCAAAAGTGAAAGTTAAATGGTGAAGCTTTATCTGCCTGGGCCCCTGCACAGCTCAGAAGCACAGAATGATTGGGTAAAGAGAGATGTCCAATGGTTTCTGTGTTAAGATCCAGCTAGAGCAGGCTGCCCCGGATTCTGCTCAGTGGATATCCTGCAGGGATGGATATTCCACCTATTCTCTGGGGAGCTTGTTCCACTTTTAATCACCCTTGAGGTTAAAAGAATTTTCATTGTTTTCTAGTGGGATTTCCCATTTTTTTGATGAATGGAAGTTGCCTGTAAGACCCTGGCTCAGTTTTCTCTCCTCCAATGTTTGCTCTTCCTAGTCTCGGGAAACTGCTCTAATCTCCAGACCTTCCAAAGACCACACGGGCCTTCCAAGAACATTATCCACCTCTCAGCACTCTCAAATGGCTGTAATTCAGCCTTCCCATTTCTGCATCTCTTGGCAAACCCCTTGGCTCTCCTCTGGGCAGCAGGCACAGCTGCCCTGCCCAAAGAGTCAGCGTCCATCCACGGCAGCACCGCAGCCAGGCAAGCCATATCTCCAGATTTTTGTAATCAGAGCTCTGCAACTGTGCACAGATTCCCAGTTCCTCTTATTTGCTCCTCTCGTTGCATGCATTTGTGGGCAGACATTTGAGATGTCTTCTGCTGCCACTGCTTTCTCAAAGGAAGCTCCACAAGCTTCCCTCTCAGGCTGGCTCCCAGCTGTGTCTCTTCTCCTACCATGCCAGTGGTGTGGCTGACTCTATTCTGGTCACTAAACCAGGAATTTTGTTTCCCTTCTCTTTCCAAGAGGTATAAGGCTTCTAAATTAATGAGTTGTATGAGGTACTTTGGAGGAGGGTGCTAAAGAAGCAGAACGTGGGTATGTAATTTGAAAATGCCTACTTAATCTTAATATTGGATTGTATTTCCCCTGCCCTAAAGTATTCCTAACAAACTGTCCTAGTATTTCCAAGACTGAAGCAACGGAGAGTTCTTGGTCACATGTCAATGCAAAAAATATTGCAGAACTAATTCATTAGTTCAAGAAAGAATATGGCAGTATGTTTAAGGTATTTAAGAAAGAGTTATCAAAAAAAGAAGATAGGTTCATTAACATGCAAAACCATGAGAAAGTGAAAGTATATCCTTGACTCACAAAGAGTCAAATGCAAGTCAAGTTACACCTGACCTGTAGTGATTTATAGCTACACAGGTATAGAGGAAAAAGAAATAATCTGAGAAAGGAAGAAAGTTTAGCAAACTGAAGGGTTTTAGCAATTGCTGATAAATCTCCATCTGAAACTGATAGAAAACCTGTTCAGCACCACTGAAGTCAGTGGATCTATCCCTCAGAAAGGTCAGATTTTCCCACTGTCATCCACCCCTCACCAAGATGCTTCTTTCTTTTGCCATCATGCCTGGAAGCGATTCAGTTCCCTTAATTACCTATCTGAACTTGACAAGAATCATTTAAAGAGCTTGTTTAACAACTGAACCCATAGTCTCCAATATTTATTAGCAGAACCAGAGCAGAGTCTTATTTTGTCTGATCAATAACAGTTTGAAACAATTAGAGCTCAATGAACCACAGCACCACATACCTTGCATGTAGCCTGACAAACCCTTAAGATCATGTTTAATGCATTTTAAGCATATATTTAACATATGTATTCTGTGAGCCTTTGGGTCTCAGGAATAGCACAGTAAAAAACAAATGGAAATAAAGCTCATTGATTGAAAGCACATTGTTACCGCTCTCTCCTAATGGTAACATCCCACAGATAAATCCTTTTTCTGAACATCACTATTCAAATTATAAATACTATAAAGATAAAGCAGTGAAAACCATTTTAGTGTTACCAAAAAAAAAAAAAAAAGAAAAATCTATTTGAAACTGAAGGATCTTACGCAGCTGAAAGTTTCACAGCTAAGACCAAATTCAACTTTTCAAAACGCAAGTTTGTTGCTGCTAATAAGGATTATTGACAGTCACCAGAAGTTTGGAAACTAAAAGTATTTTGCTCCTTGAAGCAGTTTATCAGTTACTCCATTGCATTTGTTCCAAAACACGATATATTGTTGGGTCACATTGCTGCATTTCCCTTCCAGCTCTTTGGGGGAAAAGCCAGGCCCTTTTGAAATGGAGATGAGGGTGACAGTGAAGAGCTACAAGAGTATTCTGCTAAGTGACATCCCTGATACTTACTAGAGGAGTGTGCAACTTCATTGTGCAACCACAGCTTTAATGAGATGTGACCAAGGCCTGGGAGCATTTGGTTATGAATACAGATTAGCAAAGTTCCAAGGCAGAATGATTCTCATATCCTGTTTTATACTCCCAGCAGTTCTTGATAGTAGAAATGAAATAAAGTTGAATTGTCTTAGTTTTGGCTTCTAACTTGAAAGATTTAAGAATAGGAGTTCAATTGGAACTAAATGTAATGGAAGCTTATAAAAATACAACATAATGCTTCATAGGACTATGCACAGAACCTCACCTACGGTCCACTTGCCTAAAATTAAAATTGGGTTTGTGTCATGCATTCATAAGCCAAAATAACATAATTCATCTATTTGGTAAATCCTGTAAAAACAGTAATTTTTAGAACCATGATTTTTGAATTCTCTTCTTCATCCAGCTCCTAAACTCCTTTCCAACTTGCCGTTTGGATACGAGCTTCCATTCCCTAATTTGTAGGTGAGAGACTTTTTCCTCTATTCCCTACTCAACTCTGTTTCACAGATGGTACAGTATTACCATTGTTTGAAAATGAAGATGCTGCTCATGAGAGACAGCCAACAGACCAGAAACCAAATCTTCAACCATAGGATGGAGCAACTGGGCAATGGTTGTACTGCTGTCTGTGCCAATTGTCTTTTCAAGCCTGTTCAGGATTTATGAATTGTTTTCTATCTATTCTCTGAGGATTTCTGAATGCTGTACTCTGTGGCTTTATTCCACAGAAGGAACCTATTAATTTCAAAGATATGTCAAGTGAGCACTCCTACAGAAACTAGTGAAAATGTTTGTGCATCTGAAAATTCACAAATTGAAATCCTTTATTTCATCTTCTGAGATTCGCAGTGAGACATCACGTTGCAGCCAATAGATTTTTTTCCTCATCTCAGCATTTCTGGCAAATTGGGACATTAGCTCCATTTCCACAGGAAACACCAAGCCACTGGCATCTACTTTTCTCCAATATATCCGAATCTAAAAGGCTACTTCTGGGGGATTCTCGGTCAAAAGTTCTCTCTATTATTCAGCTATTGTTTCCTGTTATGCAACTGCTACTTTCAGAATATATCAACCCTAGAAATAACTCCTGTGCAGCCAAACTGTCACATCTTCCTTCCAGTTAATCACCGGTTCCCCATTTTTATCCCATTAGGATTTGGGGAATATAATCAAATTTCCAAAACCAAATGGGATTAATATTCAGTCTCCCTTCTCTTTCAATAGGCATAATATCAAGGAGGGGGGCAGCAGATTATGCCAGAAAGGTGCACATTTATTAGAACTGGACATTTACAAACCACTGCTCGTCCTGGTGCAAGAATGTGAAACTCTGACTTGCCCCAGTAAAGGGCTGTTTTGGAGCAGCAATAGAAGAGTTGCTCACCAACTTGCTGAATCACAAACATTTGCTCCTAGCTCATTTTTCTGAGAGAAGCATAAACTCAACACCAAACACCTGCTTCACTATAACTTTCAGTCTTTTTACTCAGCATACCCTCCCCTACCTCCTTTGTTTTCCACAGTATTTTTCCTAAGATGTCTCATATCCATTTCTCCTACGTCTACCATGACAAGTTTCAGATGTCACTTTTGCTGTCACATCGTCACACAATCCCTTCTGCTACATTTTCAAAGAAAAATAAGGTTTGATCCAGGCTGTCCTCAAGACAAGCTGCAAGAATTTTCTTCCCTGTCTTATTTGTGACTATCACATAATAGCTATGCACAGCAGGATGCAGTGTCTCTGAAGAACAGGTATAAAAATAAATGATTGCTCCTCCTTAACAAAGCTACTTAGAGAAATCTCGGGCTTGAATTCCAAGGTCTGAGATTCTGTCTCTTTTGATTCTATTTCTGCTGCTGCTAACAGTCTATTTTATGAAAATGCATGGTGTTAAAGAACAAAAGCAACTGGTGAAACAGACAAAATCCTCAGATGGCTCGAGTAGAAAGTCAAAAAAATCTGCTATTCATGTAGCTTGAAATAAGGAACTTGGTCACAGTGCAGAGCCAGGTGAGGAGGCTGCAGCCAGACAGCTGCTTATTTTCCAGCACTGGGTAAAAAAGCAGACAGCTGGAGAGATGGTTGAAACCTATTACTTCCCAAAGCAAAGCACCTCCATGGAAAAAAAAAAGAGTCTATAAAGGAAAACAAGGACTCCCTGAGGCAATGAATGGGTGAGTAACCTGGGCACGTTTGACAGGAAAAAACCATTTTCACAGATGGAGATGACAGTGAAGGATGAAATCTCAGTGGGGCTGAATCCAAAGCAAAGATCATGAAAAATAAGAACTGATCAGGTATCAGACAAAACCCCAAGTATTCACTAGCCCCTGATGAGCACATGTAAGTCAAACAAGTGGCCAGCAAGCTCACACACCCAGAAATGTAACACACCATAAGGCATTAGAAGTGCAGTAGGAGGGAGCAAAGCCACCCATGCAATGTTTTCTCACAAACTGTATGTTACAGGACACTAAAATAGTGCTGCATTCTAGGAAATGGAAGCAAGCAAGCTTCTACCACAACGTCTAATGGATGAATAAAAATATGACAATAAATGGCACAACTCAGAAACCTTTCACATTAAGGGAGATATTGTCATCTGGAGGCAGGGTGATCAAGCACAAAAAAAAAACCTAGCCAGGCTCTGGCTATATGACTTTTTGTTCTTAAAATGGCACCACCTAAATCAGAGAATTGCACCTATCATGACTGATTAAAAAAAAAAACCAGCCTGTGATGCATAAAGGCAAGACAATGATATCATCCGCAGTTTGAAGGAATCTTTCAAGCCACTCCTTGTGTGCAAGAAATCTGTGAGACTGTTGGAACCAGAACAAGCACAGCTACCAAATGAAATGGCTGTAGCTGTAATTACAGCAGCTAAATTCACTAAAGCCAGGAGAAAAAGAAGTTCAAAAAAGAGTGGGGGGAGGGCAGGGGGATCACATTAAGTTATAATACCATTATTAAAGCAGGAGTCTTACTAATGACAATTCCAAGCATTTATTTTTTTATTAGCAGTTAATAGAACAGTGCTTTGGTCACACACATTCTCCAGGACATTGTGTTTTGATCACTTTTTAGGGGTGTGCTGATCTGTGGCACTGAAAGTAAGATCAGTGAAAAGCCTTCTTAATAACGATAATGGCAATGAAAAGCAGCTTCATTTACTTTATCCCACATGAATCTCCATTACTGTGAGCAACCTAAGCCATGGCAAGACTGGTGCTAAGAAGCTAAGCAAAAGCTTGAGCCATTTCCTAACAAACCTATTAAGAAAGGAAAATTAATAAGATCACATCTCAGTACCATGGTACTCACTCTTTTCATGCAGCTACACAACATATATCAGTTTTTTGCACTCCTGTGTTAATAAAGAAGCTGCAGGTTTAACCTGGATACCCTTATCTCTGCTCACATCTACAGTGCTGCTCTTCTTCCCCTGCTGTTTTCTCTCAAAGGATGCCAAGAAAGCAGCATTTAAGTCTTTTGTCTTCTCTTTTGCAAATCCTGCATTATTATCAGTTCCTGAGCAGAGAGAGTTTCCTGCCAGGCACCGTGCCCAAAGCCTTGGCAGTCAGAAAGGTTTTAACTCATTCCAGGACAGATCTGAGCACTTTGCACTGAACAGAAACGAGACAGGTCACGGACTCAAACAACTCGAGAAGTTTAGAACTTACTGAAATAAATATCAAGCTGTCATTTTCAACAACCTCTTCTACTGATTTTATCTCTCGCCGTATAAACCCCTTTTTCCTCATAGCACCATCTGAGCAACTTGACTTAGCCTTTGGTCATCAAACTTCCAGGGGAACTGGTGCAAACATCTCCAGGTAACTCAAGGGCTGGTCATCCCATCCCCTCACACACAACCTCATCACACCATCCTTTGCAGGGGCTCCACCCTCTGCCCACAGCCCTGGGTTGGATTTTGTGCTGTGACAGAGAACAGCCTTGGCACTGCCAGCCCACCCCAGCAATGACTCGCTCTTAAGCAATTAAATCGTGCTGGGCATCCTTTGATAATTCAGCCATAATTCATACCAAGGCTGAATTAGCATTTACTGTGAAATAGGCGTTTAGCTAAGGCTTTAATGGTGTTCTGAAAAAAAAAAAAAATAAAACAAACATACAATGTGGATTCAGATTAAAATGGTGTAAATAGAAGTTAATGAATATTATTACTTGAGTTATTAGAACTTTCTGCTTGAAAAAATTTAATCTAATATTCCCGTTTTTAGTATTGCCAACAGCACTGGGGCATGCAGTTCAATAGTTCAAAGTTACCAGCTTTATAATTGCTTTCCACAGACCTTAAAAAAAGCATTTAAGTTTCAGGATGTAACTGAATGGAATGAATTACCCATAGTCAGTTCAAATGCAAGGAAAAAAAGTTATTACTGTGCTTAGGTATTTACATACCTTTTCCTTTGAGAAACATGAGGAAGAACTAAAAAGCATGGTAAACAAATGAGAGAAAAATTCTGTAATCACAGAATTAGGAAGCCTTGGGCATTTCCAGCTCAAGCAGTATTTTTAAATAAGAGAGATTAAGCTGAAATTTTAAGTGATAGCACAGTTTTTCTTCAAGACACAACATTATAAAGACTGAATTGCACTTTATTTACTCTTATCCCTGCTTTGGGTGCTCAGTAGAATATAAGCTGGATTCATCTCTTAATGCAGCTCACTCAGGACACAAAGCTGTTGCTAGCATGCTGTCTTCAGGTTAAACGGTGTTATAGTTTGTTGATAAATCTGTTTTAACATCACCAGTTAATGCTGAATGAGGAGACCATGCCGTTGGAAAAATTCTTTTGTCCTGGTGCTGACAGCTGCCTTGTTGACAATACCATCAGATTTACCATTTCAGTGGCAGCAATACCTGAGTGGCCAGCTGTGAGAAGGACACATTGTTTTCTGAACCCCTATAATGGTTACTTAAGTTTTAAATATTTAAAAATACAATTAAAACAACTGATAAAAAAAATATGGCTATGGGAGGAAAAGCCCCTAGGAAACTAGCCCAAGAAGTACTATTTCAAATATCATACATGGTTTTCCAGCCTGAATTACTCACCATTTTACACTTGGATGGATTAAAGAACTGGAGGAATAGTTATAACTCAAATACGTAGGAGCAGATTGACACAAATTACTGTGACAATCAGTCCAAGTTATTTCAAAGGCCTTGTTTCAGGCAGAGTAATTTGGCACCCAAATCCTAAAGGTTTTTTGAGATTTATAGAATTCCTAGGAGATGGGAGTAGATAAGAAATGAAAGATCATCCTTGTCCTAATACTGCTTTGGATGTTCTTACTTCACTCACCTACATCTATACTGAAAGTTCCATTTATAAAGGGAAAACCCCACGATTTTCACTGAGGCTATTACTGAGATAATTGCCTCATAATTCTGTGTTCAAATGCCATGATCAATGGCTCTGCAAGCTTTTACAAAGGAGGAGAAATAGTTCTGGAGATAGTAAGCTTTTCTTTCCCGCATTCACCATAAGAAAAACCCCAAAACCAAACCCTGAATTGAAGGGCTTCTGAAATTTGTAAAGTTCTGAAGTAGAATAGGGACCACAGGCTGAGGTTCCCATGGAGCTCCAGGTTTGTATATTGTATAACAGAAAAGAACATGATTCAGTGCAGCCCCAGAACTGTTTGCTTTTCAAATTCAGTGTGCTTCTGTGCAATACAGCAGAAATGTCAAGCCCAGCTAAGCTTAAACTAAGTGTTTAACCTGCAAGCCTTTCTCACTGTACAGAGCAATAAAACTTGCAATGACTTCAACGGGCACTTGAACCAAAGAGCCCTTTTGAAATTATCTTTGATGAAAAGCTCAGATTTTTTTTAAGTTAACTCTAAGATCTGAAAGAAAATAACATTGGGGAGGCATATAATTTCTTTTCTGGTTTTGAAGACACACTAGTAGAGATCAACAGGATCAAGACTTACAGAGTGTGAACCACTCCTGAGAAAAGGCTTTAAGGGCTTTGTTTATAGTGAAATATTCAAGTATTATTTCTTTCCTTTTAGACCACCGTGTATCACGAAAGGAGAACTTGTACATCTGCCTTTCCGTCAAGAGACTCGAGATCAGAAAAGTCCAAGAAAGTCTTTTTGTTTGGGTACATTTCTGACATCAGCAGGTGAAATCTTGCTTGAGTACATTGAAATCCAGACAACTGATACAAGTGCAGTACTTAATTACACGCTCATTATTCACCAAGTGCTGAGTTTGAAAAGCAAAGCCTTCCAGGGACTGATTTTCCATTTCACAAATACAAGTGCAAAACTCCAGTATGTACTGTGATTTTTAAAATTTTTTTTTTAAGTTGTTTCTAAGTTGCACGGATGCTGCTGACAGCAAATGCAGCTGAATGCTTCTCAGACAGTGCTCTTGAGCATGGCCAGGGCACACAGTCTGGTCATATCCACAGGAATGGTTCTGTTTCAGGAGCAATATCCAAGTGCCCATCATACTTAGAAACTTTTAAACAACTTCTGCCAAATGTACACAGAAAAATAATGAAATACGCTTTGTAAAAGCTAAGAAAAATCTACTTATGAAAAGCTTGTTATGTTTTATATATTCTAATACAGAAGTTTTACCTTTCTTCCCTTTTCATTACAAGGCTACTGCAGAGCAATTTTGGCCAACTTAGAGATATTTTAACAGATTTTATTATTTAAGTGTGTGATAGAAGCATGGGAGAATAGATTACCATTAAATATGTTGAAATGTTCCTGCACCAGAGAGTTACTAAGAGGACAACGATGAAAGATGCATTTGATTCTAACAGATTGAACCATATCACCTGGAGGAAGGCTGTGGGCTGCCCAAACTGCACAGAAAGTGCAGCTCCACAGGTTTTGTAGAGACAAATGTTCCTACACGTGGAAGTTTCCAGCGCAGAAGTGAACTCCAGAAGCGCCAAGGGATGAGGCACTGCAGGCTCCTGTATCCTAACAGCTGGATTAATGTCAGGGGGGAAAAAATTCCCCTATGGCACAAAGCACAGTATCAGTGCCATAAAAGCCTGAGGCTAAGCTTCCTGAGGGACAGAGCTCAAAAGTGAATAGACTGGAAAAGAATGTAATCCTAAATAAGCTTCCTGTGCCTCGTGTACAAACACAACTGAAGTTCTTGCAAGGAAAAGTACTGTGGGGTTTGGTTTGGTTCTTGTTTGTTTGGGGCTTTCCATGGTTTTTTTTGTTGTTGCTTTTTTTTGTATTTAACAAGGGAGAAAGAAACATGAAAAGTCCTGTACTTTCCTGAAATTATGAGAAAGAAATATAAAAAGGGGAACAAAAGTCAACAAGAACTCAAAAGCAGTAAAATAAATCTACATTCAAATACAGGTTCTTTTGGATTTCTGTATTCTAATGAGGAATTTCTCATAAATTTTTTTCAGATGAATCTCAAAAAGGATTGACAGTCACACTGGATTTCCACGTTATCCTCTTTTCCCCCAAATGATCTTCAGAATTATAAAAAAAAAAAAAATACAGAGATGACCCCATTTAAGTCAGCTCAAGAGACAAAGTCCAGTGAGGAGGCACATAAAGTTTGAGTTCATCATCATTTAAATCTGAAAACCCAGGAAACACACAACTGACCACCCCTTCCAAAAATAACTAGGATTTTCAATATAATACCCTGTTTTGTGCCTTTTCCCTTGTTATACAAATTCTCATCACAGTCACCATGCTAAAGGACTGATCTTTTCCCAAGAAGCTCCATTTCAGAAGCATTAAAGGTCTATAAGAGATTCAGACAGCCTGCCAAGTTTGAATTTCATCTCTGGCAAGATAACATCTACGATAACAAAATAACTGAGCACGTTCATAAATTCAGTTTATTATGAAAGTGCAGGGTGGTTTCTGTGAGGGGGAACTCTGCTAGTCCTGAAAACTCTATGGCAGTGTCTGGCAACAAGTGAGTGAAGGGATTCCATGAACACAGCACAGCTGCAGTCTAAAAATTTAAAGTTATTAAAAAAGTTAAGTTCCACTAGACTGGAGGAAACAGCCCTTTCTGGACTGAGTGTTAATCAAAGGAAAAAAGCAAATAATAGGGCTTAACCACCCTGCTGTACAGGGTGAGGCCGAGTCAGAGACGTTCCCTAGGTACTGGTGTCTATCAACATCTTCATCCATGACCTAAAAAAGGAAATTGGAAAAGGATTCCAAGCCTTTCCAAACCACATGCAGCAGCGAAACAGGAGGAACTCCAGAAACATCCCCCCAGCAAAGCTGAAAAGGCAGACAAAAACACTTCAGTGGAAATAATGCATATTCCTGTTCCTAGGTATCATAACATCATTCTGCCCACTGCAACTATAGAAAACTCCATTTTAAAAAATAAATTTTAGTTATCAGCATGAGTTTACAATACTGCTTAGATAGCCTAAGTGTTTTTTAATAGTAGCTCTATCAAAGAAGAAAAAAACACAAGTCCCTCTACTTGAATTTCAACAAAATAGAAGCTAAAGCAGAAAATAAATATTAGAAGACAGTGACAAACCAAGCTTTTAATTTAACAAAATACCCATAAATACTTCTCACATTAAAAAAAAGCCTTGCAAGTGTGTTAACTTTAATGACTATTAAAGAAAAAACAAAACAACTGGACTGAAATATCCTATAAATTCAACTTTATGGTACTTTGTCTGAGGACACTCTGATGTAAGCAGATAAATAACACATTGCTAAAATCTCTAAGGAAGATGTACAAGCAACATGTGTTAAAATGACACTGTCCCTGTTCCTCTCCATGAGATTTAATTTGTAGTGGAACACCCGTATTGTAAACTGGGCACCAGGTCCCTTTGATACTTTTTATTCTTTTCAAAAACTGAATTCTACTTTTGGTGGTTGTAGATGCATACAGATACACTTTCAGGGATGAGCTCCAAGGCAGGAAAAATACTTATGAAAGGAAATAAACAAAATTCTGCACATTTTAAACGCAGGAACAGAATGCAATAACAAATAGGTTTGTGCCCCAGAGTGGTTTGTGGGCCATTCAGTGAAGGTGAGAGGGGCCTTACAGAACAAATGCTGTTTAGCACATTAAGGGTGTTAAGAAAAAACACCAACAACTGTGTGTAAACTGCATGATTTCTAAAGGCTATCCAGAACCTAGGATAAAACTGAAATCTACACTGGAATGAAGAAAGGACTGACAAAGATCTTAATGCTCAGCAATACTCCAAGACTGTGAGTCAGTATTTAACTGGTATCTGTATGAGATGCTTGACCACACCCTTGCTGTGCTGCTGGCTCCAGTGTGAGCCATCCTGCATCCCACACCACTCAGCTCCAGGCTGAAACTTCCCTCTGCTGGCAACTTAAACACCCACAGGATGCTGGAGCACCCTGATCTCACATCCTTGCTTACAAAGAAGCTGCCAAGGAGCATCTCTAGACCTGGGAGCCAGATGAAACAGCTGGGACATGGCTTAGAGGCAGCCAGTGTGTGGCATCACACCACAGCAAATTCCACTTACCCAAGTGTCTTGGGGTGACTTTATGATGTGTATCCCCCATCATCGCTCTATGCCCGGATATGATTCCTGTGCCTTTCTGTGCCTTTAAACTGAGCCCAAGAGAGGGGAGAGAAAGAAAAAAAAGGCCAGACGAACTTTTTCCAAGCAGTCTGTGCTTCAAGGTCACCACTCCTCTGCGTCTCTCTGCTGTGGGGAGAAGTGTGGAGGAAGCACCCTTCCTGCTTTCCAGCCAGCTTCTTCGGCTCCGTTTCTTCAGGGAGAGACGGAGAGTTAAACCTTGGTTTTCTGGGACTTTGGGTTCTTTTTTTCTTCTCTTCTGGACTGGTTCAGAACATCAGAACCTCACCAGGGACCTTCCCCCGGCCTGGAGGGGAGCCCCACGCCGACCCAGCTCCGAGGAGGACAGAGACCACACTCACAGAAGGACTCCCAAATCTTTCAGGTTTTCTCTCCACAGCTAGAGATTTCATTATTTAGCATTATTATTCTTTTCCTGTGTGTTTGTTAAATAAATAGTTTTCATTCTCTCTTTCACATTCCTCCGAGGAATATTTCTTTCCCGAACCTGGGTGGGGGAGGAGCGGCTATAACCTGCCTTCCTTTGAGGAGACGTTCCTTTTGGACGTTTCCCTGAATTTGGCCCAAACCAGCTCACCAAGTGACGTCACTTAAGTGGACTTACACATCTGGAACAAGCCTGGTTGCAACTTCACAGTAGTTTAACTCATCTGTATTTGTTCTGAAGTCAGTTTGGTGGGCTTTGTTTTTAAGTAAAGGAGGAAATAGAAGCTGAAAGAGCTGGAAGCTTGACAGAGCTCACGACAAGAAACTGAAATTGAGCTGCAGGAGGAGTTGCATGTCTGTAGGGGATGAAGTTTTTATTGTCTTCACTAAATGTATACTTTTTTATTTATCTATTTGATTCCATATAAATGACAGGGGTGAGGTGATGGAACCAACAATGAGCAATGACCCCAGTACAAAAATAAGTACTTGCCATCCTTCAGGTTGAGAGAAGATGGCAAAGAGTACATTTACTCTAGTCATTCTAAGAATAGAAACTCATAATCTATCTTAACTGCTAGATATTTTAATGGCCTGCAGAATATATCTAACTGCATAGAACAGAAGCCTTAAAGGAAATGAAATTCTCAGGGAAAAATATGATCTAATTAAAGCGTCTACAAACACATTTCAGAAATGGGAAGGAATATTTAATTTTGTCAGCAACATCTGCAAAATATTTTAATGAGAGATATCTATAACCCTTCTGACTTCCAGATTTTCAGAGTATGTCAGAATGTTTTACAAAACACATTAATTGGTACAGCAAGAGTTTGAAGCAGTGCACACCATTTCACTGGAAAAAGACTGTCAAGAAATTGTGGCTGGTTTTATTTCACATCACTGTCCCTGAACTCTGCCTCAAACTCCTCTATCTTATCCCAATGGTACTAATATTTGTAATTATAAAGACACCATAAATTGTGAAGATGTTAAAAGGTATACAGATATCAGATTTTCAAATGAAATGTTGGCAGCTTTACTTTCAGCAGCAACCTCTTGCATTTGTGATTTGTTCTAATTTTTTTTTTCTCCTTCAGTGAAAGATATTTCTTTTGCTTGAGACTTTCCCTGTTATTTCATATTCTTTTTCCTGAGGGCAGTACATCAGCTTAAAGAAAACACTAGGTTACAAGTGTACATGTAGATGAAACTTCCCCCTTTTTCATTATTAATTGCTGTAACTCTGGACAGAACCAGGTGCAGCAAGACAGATAACACAAACATACAGCTCCATACTGGCAACAGGAAGAGAGGAAAGAAATTTTATTGTCCAGTGCACGTTCTGAAAAACGGGAGTCCTTTAGCTACAAGCAAAATTTTGGCAAGATCACGTTCTCCAAACCTTCATTCTGGAAATATACAAAATGCAAGTTTCATCACCTTTGTTTAGTTTTCCAGCGTCCAACAGCAATTCAGGACACTGTTTTGACAGCTCTCCCTGGGGGACACAGGAGCTGGGTGAGGACTACCACACTGCATGCAGACACAGCCAATCATTCCTACAGAAGCAAAAGGAAAATGCCCTGAGATGTTAAGGGAACACCAAATCCATGGCCTCCTGCTTAGAGCAATCCATAATGGCCTCTGGGGAGCCAAACAGATGGGCCAAAATCTTGACACACAGCTCTTCAGGCAACTCTTTTGCAATCCCTCTACCTACCTATGGTAAGATTTTAGAGGAAGGCATTGTTTTGTGCTCAGAGTATAGTAGGATTTATCATGACAGGACTGTTATTAATTTCTTCAGCAAATTTTCATTTGTCAACGGCCCAACTTCAATTAGAAGTTTACTCCACTAATTATCTTCTCTTCATATATGCCTGTAATTCAGATATTTTGCATTGGTTCATTCTCATACTCTGTATTCCTATATCTTCCTGTTTTCCAAATGCTTAGAGTAAGGAAAACATTTAGCTATTGAATCAAACAGTTCTCACTGTGGAAGTTATTGACCTCTTTTTTTGCTCTGGCTATTTGAGAAAAATCATGATTTCTGAAGCTACCAACAAAGCTGCATATGTCAGTCCTAAACCACTGTGAAATCCATCAGATTAATCTACAACAATTCAAAGAGCAGAACACAAAATTTGAACTGACACTATGTCTGAAAACAGTGGCTCCAAACTAAACCAGCCAAATATCATATGCATGCACAGAAACATCCATGAGATTAGTTTATATGAGTCTTTTTTAATTCCAATAAACAAAAGAGAGTAGAAAGGCAGATCCAAAGTGCATTCCTGGTTAGTCATAAACAGAAATCCGAGGAGAAACAAACCTATGGAGGAAAATTCATTCCCACAGATGGGATCTTCTCCTGTTTGCAAGTGAGGAACAGTAAGACATTTGATAAACAGAAGTGTTTTGTTTTCAGAGCTGTCAGCCTGGTATCCTCTATGATCATTACATCAACTTCCATTTCACACTCAAAAGCAAAAAAGAAAAAAAAAGAAATCATCTGGAATTAATCTAAGAAAAATGTAAATTTATCCTGCTTCCTGCAAGGTGACCACTTGTCACACAGCCCATTGAGATTCCCTACAGGCCTGAAAATAAACTTCCCAGGCCTGAAAGTAAACTTTAGCTGCACGTAAGGCTGAGAGCTTAATGTGTGAGCATCTGTTCCTGCAGCTATTCCATTTACAGTGCACTGTCATTTCCAAACTACAGTACAGGTGTCCTATGCCACCAGTCTTAACCAGAAGCTTCCTATGTATAGAAATATTTTCTTCCTCCTGTTACTTTTAATTGCATCATGTGGAATTACACTGAATAAAATATTGATTTCTAAGACTTACGTAGCTTAAGCAATAATGCAGTTGGTAACACCTCTTACGATATTTTCTCTCATCCTCTGTGGCAATTTTCTAAGCTTAAATATGTTAGCTCCTGGCATATGGCATGTTAATAAGCATGTTGTGGGAGCAATGCTCTCAATTTATCTACCAATAGTTGGCAGTGTTCACTCGATTCTCTACAGCGTGACAGCAATTCCAGAGGACAGCCAAAAGTGACACATTGTCTGGGCCAGGGTTATGTGCTAAACTTCAATGTTTTATCTGGGCACATTAAGTCATTCCATGAAAATTAATTGTTAGTTAAAAACCTGCAAGGGTATGAAACGTCCATTCTGCTTCCTTATCTTTGTAACTGCTCAGGCTTGAGAGGTTATCTTGTACTCAGCTCAAGAACACCTCAGGACTCCTGGTAGTGTCCTTTTTTTTCATATTTTCCCTTTTTTCTTTACTATTCTTCCTAATTTAATTGCCGTTAATATCATACCTCCTAAATATTAAAAAGGTAGCAGTGATAACCTAGACTACTTGCCTTACTCTATCCTGATTTTAATGGGTTTGCCCTGGCAGAAGCCTGTGGAGAACCTCCCACTTCAATCCTGACATCACCGAAGGCTTTATTATCCTAGTTTGTGTAATTTTAAACAGCTTTTCTTTCATTCTGAATCCATGAAGGCAATATATAGATATTCTCAAGGACAGAGATCAGTTGGCACTAGCAGATCTTGGAAAAAAAGTCGGCCCTCAAAGTCTTCCCTGTTAGCAGATGGCTTTGTGAGCCAGTTACAAGCTTCAGTTCACATCTCACTTCCTTCAGTGCTTTGCAGAAATATATCCATCTAGATATTTGTGCTTCTATATATATCAATACATATTTCTATAATTTTTTTTTGCATTTCATTCTTTTCACTAAATATATAATTCCATATTTCCCTTCACTTGCTAATTTTACTTTGACAAGCCTTGACAGATGACAAGAAATCTTCTCTTGTGGCTTTCCCAAACTCCTTGGGGCCTGATTGCATATCCACAAACAAAGCTGTCAGTGAAGCCACCTGCTTACTGACAAAGCAATGTGTAAAAAATAAAGCGACTTGGTTTTTCAAATTGCATTCAAAGAACAACAGACAATCCAGAGCCACGAACCAGGACTCGCTTCAAATCAGAGACGTGCTAACTTTGTAACCAAAAGTGTGGACTAGCACTAAACAAGACCTTTCTTCCTTTTTTTTTTTTTGTCAAAACTAGAGACAGGAAAAAGGAAAGAGAAGATGTCTCCATTCTAACCACTCTGCAAAATTCTTTCCCGTGGATAAAGTAAAATGTTCCAGATTAACACCTACTGCATGAGCACGGGAAGTTAAATCAGATTATATGGTGCTGGTCCCACCACAAGGATAAATGCACAGAAAACACCACCAAAATATGATGGTTAGTACTAATTAGTAAAACCCAAGCAACAGGACAGAGGCTGGGGACTGACTGGCTCTGAGCCCAAAGGGCTGCAGATACCCTAATATCAAAATGGACAAAGGACTGTCTGCATTCATATAGTCATACAACACCTATTTTATCTTATTTATCACATACTCTTAGATTTCCTCATCTTTCAGCATTAGGATAGAAGTACTTGGGTGAATATATTTCCTTCCATTTTCTTACAAAAACCCAATTCATTTAACTTTTATGACACACATTGAAGTTGAAAGTGGCGTGAGGACATCTCCATTCCCTGTTCCTATTCCATTGCTACTAGTTACACACTTTTTTATTAATGCTACAGTTTTATACTTGCCACCATTTCCAAAAGAGTAAGAAGAAATACTCTTATTAAAAAGAGCAAAACAACCTCCAGACTGCTCTACTCTGGACCAGGGCAGCAGCTGAAAGCTGAAGCAGAACGTGTTTCTGTATATCACTGAAGTACAAAATACAGACAAGTGCCCAACTTTATCCCCTGACATTTCCCAATAAATGAGTCAGTTAACTGCCCCTTCTTGCTCTGCTTTGCTCAATGTGGGACCCATCAAGACCAGATACTCATGTATTTTTACAGACAGTCTAGCCTGTCTCTGAGCTTCAGGGCAGGCATCTCTGCAGTCCCTGCTTCCAAAACATCCAGAGAGTGGCACCTCTGGCTTCTAGCCCCTAGCCATCATGGCATTCCCAGTGCTGAAAAACAAAGGAAGGAGTTGAAAACCAGCACATTTACGTTTAGTTCTAAGGTGGCACAGGAAGTGATGCTTGTACTTCTGCAGTGGAGATGTCTGCTGCCTGGACTGTTCTCTGTTAACTGCTGTTTTAACAATGGCAATTTCACCCACGAGATTTGGAAGGCTTACAAAATAGAATTGCATTTGTCCTGATACTACCCCAAATTAGAACACTTTCTCCTGAAAGCATACCTCCAGCAATGCATATTTGTAAGATAAACAACCAAAGCTCTCTAGCATTCTCTCCTGATCAAATAAGAGCTTTTCTTTTCATGTTATATCATCACAAACGAATTCCCAAATACTCTTCTCCAGAACTGTAACTAAACTGGCAATTCATTTCAAAGCTTGTGATGTATAGCAAAGGAAAAATCTGAACTGGCAACATTCTTATAATCGAGAGCATAAGTTATTTTAAACATCTGTAAAGATCCATCACAAAGGGATCATGGGAACAGTAAATGAGCCATACTGTACCTATAAAAAAACATTAAGGGTTTGACACCATAAATTACTAGCAATGACAATGAGCCTTTACCTATAACAGTTTGCACTAAAATTTAATTGTAGCTATAAGGAGGTGTATTGTTTGAAAAGCAAGGAAGAGCTCACAGTAGACACAGGATTGGTAAACTGTTTATATTTGATTTTGCAGACTTTTTCCAACCCTATTTCATTAGAAAAAAATTTAAAATTTCTTTTCGTTTGTCATATTTTTATTTGTATAGACTCTTTGCACACATATAATCAAGAATTTATATAAAGCTTTTTTTTTTGTTTCTGCTCTCCATTAGACAGTGCTATAAAGTAATTTAAAGAAAAACAAAAATATTGACATTAAATTCCTAGGGTGATGTTACCTAGACGAGTCACATATATAATACAACAAATCTAAATTAGTTACTTGACACATGCAAATGGTGGCCCTTCACAGAGTCCTAATGAATGAGGGATGACTTCCAGGAACCTGATCTGTAGCCACATTCAGGAAATAAACCAGTTAGAATTTTAAAATATTGTTTCAGTTAGAAAAAAAAAGAAAAACAGACCAGTTCATTCAAACATAAAATACCCATGAAAATATTTCTGCTCAGGAACTTATAATAGTGTTCCTGTTACAATTCAATATTCCACCAACTTGGATTTGACAAGGCAGAAACCTCACTGTTAAAACCAGAAGCTTTTCTTCTCTTAAGACAGAGGTAGTGAATTTGGGTTCAATAATCATTAAACAAGCACAAGAGGGATGTACATTTTCTCATAGCTCTGCGTCTGAAGGCATTTGGTAGCAAATGAGTCCTTCAAATTGGACTCATCATTACTCAGAGTTTTACAAGACAAGTATTGCACTGAGCTAATTGTGCATAGCCACCCAGCTTTACCTTTAAGCACAAGCTCTCTCATTACCTCTTTGGGATTTTAATAGATTTGCTGTCTCTAAACAAGAGCTGCACAAATAAACAATTACATTAAAGACACATAAGGAAAAGCCTGAAGTTTGGTCATAGTCTTGTGCTGCAGGAAAACAGAGACACCAGGTCTGACTAGAGATACCACGAGGGACTGAGCAGACCCAGAGCACACATGTGAACAAGGGAGAGGGGTCAGGGCAGGTGCCCAAGCATTTCCCCTGGGCACCTTGAGTGCTGCAGATGGGCAGTAAAAGCCAAGGGACACAACGTCCTGAGCTATGGACAGAGCTGCATATCAGAATTGGATATTCACACAAAACAGTGGAGCTATACATGCCAAGGCAGGGCCAGAATTTACATCCTTCTTACCTAAAGATGTACTTGCTTCAGCCTAAGACTCGGTTAATTTCTCACTAAAAACCACCTTGCCTCTCTGGGAGGGACCTGCCCACTGACATTTCTATAGCTCTTTCTCCCCCCTCAAGATTATCTGGCATTTATGAAGCTCTCAAGAAGACAACAACATGCAGTTACATGGAGTATAAGCATCTGAGTAGCCAAAGGAAAAAAAATCCTCACCTTCATTAGGACATACACAACATATGAACACACCTCCACCTCATCCAACAGATCCTCGTTATCCCACTTCATGTGTCTTACTGCAGAAGTGACTTAGCTCTTACATATCTGCAAAATCTATTTAAAATTACCTGCATCTGAAATGTTAACCAGATGTGGTGTTTTTCCTTACACTCTAAGCTATTATGGCACTGCAGCTGGGGTTCTCATTCCCTACTGAATCTACACCCCCTACACAAGAAGCATATGCTTCAGCTCCCTCTGAAACATCTGGGAGTTGTATTGGTTCACAACGCATGAAATTCAGTCAGATGAGTGCAAGAGATGTAACGAGTTCATAGAGAACTCCAAAGACAAAATGTGTCTTAAGCCAAAAGCGACGTTTAGTCTGAAGCTGAGCAATTTCACAGTGCAGATTTGGGGCAACTGTGCCTGTGGCCCCCCATCCCATCTTGAAAAGCTCCTCCCTTTTGCAGTGGACTAAACTATCAATTAAAGGGAAAAGGTTAATCCCTACAAGAGATTTGAGCACACTGAGTATCCACCCAACTC
The DNA here is from genome assembly GCA_013398115.1 of Falcunculus frontatus. Taxonomy (NCBI): domain Eukaryota; kingdom Metazoa; phylum Chordata; class Aves; order Passeriformes; genus Falcunculus; species Falcunculus frontatus. Next base: position 98,750 of record VZRV01004309.1, on the reverse strand, counting down.
TTGTTTCTTCAGTTACCTTCAGCTTTTGAAGATGGAACTACTGCATCTGTCTCAAGACTTTGCAAACTTTGTTTTCATATAATGACCCTCGTTAGCAATCACTAGGTCATCTTAGCTGTTAATGGAGGGTAAGATACTCTCTAAACTGTGGATATTGGCGTTTTTCATCCCCGTCCTCAGTTATTTCAAGATTATGAACTGTATTGAACACATCTGAGCCCAAAGTTTTGCAGTCTTTTACATATCACCGCAAAACAACTTTTTTTCCATACAAAGAAGACAGAAACATGATGTCCCTTGACACACCACAAAAAAAAGCTGCAGCTTTGACAACTCAGTAAAAGACTCTTCTTCAGTTTTAAAGGAAAAAAATGGCTAGCAGAAAAAAATACGTTTTGGTGACAACGTTGAAGAGTCAAGAGATCAGGATCTGAATGAATATTTACATCCTGGACATTAAAGGCATTTATCCATTACATGAATTTTTAAATGACCGAGTACTTTTCTGTATCATATCAAAATACTTTCATTCAGATAAAACTACCCTTGACCCTTTGAACCCCATACAAATAGCACCTAAAAGAATACTAAAAACATATCCTCCAGCCTGCATTACAGAACAGTTCATTGCTGCAGTGAGTGAGATGTGTTCTGTGTTTGCAGGTGTCTTAGCCCATGTAATACCTGAGGGGATTTCAGGAATGTAACCAAATTTACTGAGCTCTGCAGTTTCTCTGGCAGCAGCCATCTACAAGTTGCTGTAGACTCTAAAAAGACCTTGCAGAAGTAAATTCCAGTTCAGAAGTCACAAAGGAGGATGAGGACAAACAAAACCTGCACAGTGAGCTGACTCACCCTCACCAAGGTGTTAAAGAAGAGGTGTTTCCTGGTACATTCCAAAGGACACCACCTTCTATATCAGAGGTTAAAAGCAAGTTTATGACTTGACTTTCCCCTCCAACATGATGTATCACGTACTTTAGACCAGTTGGTGCAAAAGAACTCTTACTTATCACATAGTTTAAATGCATGCAAGAGGCACAACCACCAAATTATTGTTAGAAGTATAAATAACTAGCATGTTATCTTTCCTTATGCAAGACTACTAATTTATACACTCTCAAGTCCATTTCTCTCTGCTGTCTTCAAAACACGGTGTTGCCGTTCCCTAAAGAGAAATTTCCCTCCAGAACTCAGCGCTGTTTATTCAGAATGTTTCTATATCTGAGAGATTTGTTATCTGTGTGACCAATGCAAAACTCGCTGTTAACAGACTCCTTTTCCTTATTTCTCCTTTGGAAAGGGAAAAGGTGTAGGGAAGCATGGAAATCTCCTACAAGCACTCAGAGTAACCCCAGAGCTACTCCCCTTCTGGGGAAGGAATGGATCTCACTTGAAGGCAAAGAACATCTGTTCTTCAGCAGCCACCATCTCCTGCAGAGAGAAAGTCATGAGGGAGAGAGCTCTGTTACCATCCACTCTACCATAAAACCTTACCACCAGAGAGAAGATGAGTAGTGTTTGATGCAGAGAAGTGCTGCAAACCTGCTTGTTACATCTATTGACCACTGGTGCTTATGACCTCGGCCACTCTTGGTGCTTTTTCTTAAAAACCAGAGGCAGTAAGATTTCACTTCCACGCACACAAACAGACAAAAATCTCCACAAACGCTGATCTTGGCCATGCAGAAATAAAGTAAATTCCAGGGGACTTAAGACAAGGTGGAAAAAAAAAAAAAAAAAAACCACACCATCGACCAACATCATGAAATTCGAGGATGACTGCCAAGCTCTTCCCTTGGGTCAGACTAACTACAACAACAGTACAGACTGAGGAAAGATTGGCTGGAGAAGTGTTCTGCTAAAAAGGAAAGGAGTGGAGGGGCCTGGTGGACAGCACAATACCCACATGGACAGTGTGTCCTGGCAGCACTGAAGGCTGACAGCATCCTGGGCTGTGTCAACAGAAGCACAGCCTGCTGTTCAAGGGAAGCAATTACTCTTTAGTCTGCTCTAGTCAGACTGTCTGTACCTACTGCAGCCAGTACTGGACCCTCCAGAACTAGCAAATTAATAGTATCAATAAAGTAAAAATAGTCAGTGTATAAAAACACAGGTCCTTTGAAAAAAAAAACTGAGGCAACTTGGGTTCCTGGATTAAAAAAAAAGGAGGGACCTAACAGTAGCCCTCCAGTACTGTCCAGTTCTAGGGGACTGTCAAGAAGATAAAGTCTGTGATGATGCACAACAGGAAAATGAAAGACAGGAGGCACTAAGTGAAAAAAAATTATTCTGACAGCACAAGGGGAAAAGAGTCACTACAAAAATAATTAAGCAGAGAAGCAGGGGCCCAAAGAGGTTGTGCAACCTCCATCCTCGGCAGCTTTCAAAACCCAACTGGGCAAAGCTCGGATGATCCTCACAGCTGACCTACCTTGAGCACAATGTTGGCAGGGTCCCTACCAGCCAGAATGATTCCGTGACTTTCCTCTCTGCTGGCTTTTCAGCTAGAAGCTTACAAAGCCACTTTAATGTCTCAGGTCACCAGTTTCCTTGCTATTCAGTAATATTGAGCTGTATGAGATGCAAAATATAGTATCATTCCAGTTGGACATTCCTTTTTTTATTTAGCTTTCTGATAATAGGCAAATTTCTGCAGAAAATGTTAGCACTAAACAAGATTTGTTACTGAGAAATAAGAAATACAGTCAAATATTAGAAGTGTTGAAGTCTGAGTTTTCAGTTCTAAATTTAAATTTTAAAATCTCTTCAAAGAATTTAAAACGTATATGTTTTAAAATTTCACGTGCAAGCGGCATTGACTAGCTCTCAACAAGTTTTTTTAATCTACTTACCTAGTGCAATTTGCCACAGCATCCAACCTAAAACATGAAAATATCCTGTCCCTCCTAAGCTGAGCAGTAGCCTGGCCACTACCAAAAAAAAAACCCATCAGCAATATCCCTGTCTTGCCACAGACCCAGGTGTCACTGCCCAGGAAAGCAGATTTCTGTTCTTCCTTTGCCAACTTTGATCCTTGGAAAAAGAGTATTTCATTGCCTTATTTTTAAAACTGGAAGTTATACAGAGCAACACCAGAAATATTTCATCTTTTGCCAACAGACATGTTAATAAAGAGATAATCCTCTCATGTTTATATCAAAGCTGAGGCAATCCACAGCACTAATGCAAAATCCCTCACTCATCTTCTTCCATTTATGCTCTGTTAATCATATAACATTATTACTAACAATACAGTAAACTAATTACTGTTCCATCACTTTTTTTCTTCTCACTATAAACTAAATTACTTACTCATGGACATATTCTCTCTGTGCAGATGAACTGTTTGTTTGCTCTCTTTCCTTCCAGGCTGTTTAATGCTACTTCAATTTGCAGACACCAAAACCTTAAGGATGCCCTTCCCACATAACTGGGCTGAGGATTCTTTGGCTGTGATGGTTTCTGGGTTTGGGTTGGACTTTGGTTTTTTGTTTGAGGGGTTTTGTTTGGTTTTGGTTTGTGGTTGTGTTTGTTTGGCTTTTTTTTTGCAGGGAGTGAGGTGGAAGGACAGGGCAGCAGTGGGAGGAAGGAGTACGTGTAAAATGGCTTTAATGAATTTTCTCCTTGGTTCTCAGAGCCACTTTTGAATGCTGTATGTAAAGCAGTCTACAAAACCTGGAAAAGTCCATCTGATTCATTACCCTGTAGCCTTTTGAGATTAAATTGGTGCAGGATTTCAGTGACAGCAAGCACAAAGCAAATAGCACCTACTACTTCTTCACATTGGTTATAAATACCTTTGGGCACAACAACATTCTGCTGAACTATTGCAGCTAAAACATCCTGAACCCTGTACATCTGAGGCTTAGCATGAAGGGGGAGGTTTCAGCCTATGAAAACACAAAGACTTTCAGGGAAAGAGTTTAAAACAATCCTCTACGGAAAAATAAGAGGACAGAATCAACATAAGCTTCTGAAACAGACAGCAGGGCAAAACCACACTAGCATTTAATGGTTTGGATTACTGAATATTGAGTTCACAATATTAGAATAAATACTGAATACATTTCAAAATATTATTGTGTTGGAGAAGCTGCATATACTCACCATATTCAATGCTATTTATGAAAGCAAATCAGAATTTGTTCTGAAAAGGGTTGTATTTTGAAACTGAACCTGAAGACATGTATTCATGCATTATTCTTCTCCTATTTGACAGGAAAGCACCAAAGGCATTAATATATGAATCAGTGTACCACTATCATTCTTCATAGCTTGATACCAAATCTTGCCATCCATTTTTGAGAACAATAAAAAGCTTTTTCACTTGGAAGGTAAGAAAGGTACTAGGGAATCCATTTCAAGCTTCTAAGGTTATTTAAAGCAATCCATGTTTTGAAATTGAAGTATTTTACATAAATGAAAAATTCTCTTGTACTATAAAGAGCACTGTAAGTCTACTCTGGTGATTTATGAATAAAAATATACCACAAAACTATATGTCATATTTGCACATAAAACTCACGTTTCAATGAAACACTACAGACACTCACCAGAGGAATCAAAAGAAACTTTAAAGACAGCAACAGTTAATTCACCTCAAACAGGATTCATTTGTTCCAACAAAACCCAACAGGGCTTAAAAAAAAAGCTCAAAATCTAGGAAAGAAAGCCCTCAATATTGAATTGTGGATCACAAGAAAGACAAGCAGGGGGCACAAAAATCCACGACAAGACTTCTCTGGTGTTTCTAGCATATTTCTCTCATGTGGGATATCCAAATTCAACTTCCATAGGAAAGTCGTATGGCCAGCCCTTAAAATAATTTGCACTTTATGACTAACTGTGTATTACTTAATTAGGGATAAACTGCTTTCCATCTTTCAGCTTGCTCGGAAATACCAAGACAGCACTTTGCCATTTCTTTGTGCCAAATAAGTACTAGATGTCACTTCACATTAGATTTTACACCAGCTGAGAAAAGTGCATTGCTCACACTGGAAGCACTAAAGGCTTATCTCCTTCTACTACCAATGATTTACTCGTTCCCTCATCTTAAAAATGAGTCTGAGCTTTGAGTTACGTTTTCTACATCTCAATATTCACCCCTTGTTTTCCTCCTTATCCCGTGGAAGAAACGGCCTTTTGTGAATGCCTCTGAGAAGCTCTGCTTTTCAAAACCCAGGAGTACTTGTCCTGGTGTGGTCGTGTTCTGGTGCTCAAAAAGTGCTGTTCTATCTGCCACATGCACAAGGGAAACTCTGCTTATTACGAATTGAGGTATTTTATAATAGCAATAAACTAGACCAAAATTACTGTTTTTCTTCAAACATATGCTCCAAATACCATACAGGCCACCTCGGTGAGCACGACAAGAAATCATTGAAGGTCTCAGTTTTAAACACTTTTGTACCAAATATGTGGCCCTGGATAATCAAATGAAATCCAATTTCCTTTAAGCTACTATGCAAAAAAAAAAAAAAAAAGCTCAAAAGGCATAGAAACCATCACAAAGAACTTGTCCCTAGACAAGTGAAATCAGTAATTCTCCTATCGCTTCCAATGAAAAGCACTTTCTGATTTAAATCTTCTTTATTAAGCTCTCATTATTATTCTACTTATTTCTATTTTTTTCCCCCATCAGCAGATTGCACTGCAATAAATATTTGTATACATATTTGAAAGACACTAAGCTGTATTAACGTTAAGAAAAACTGGGATAAATTAATGGAATTGTGTTCAGTCAATAAGCTTTCCCTGGCAATTGTCACAGGACGTACCACTAGACTCAAAAGCACAAGAGACTATTTACCACATAGCAGACACATCCAACAGGTCACGTTTAAACTGCTCAAGGATTGCTTTCCACTGGCTTTCTTGCTTTCCTACCACTTTACTTTAGTTGCTGCCCCCTCAGTTCATTAAGAACGTATTTATACTAATGAGTGATTACTAAATTTTCATTTCCTCACTCAACATAAGTACCATAACATTGCCATATGATATTTTATTCAAATAGAAAAATTTGAGTTTTTAGTCAGTGCAGCAAGGGTCTCCCATATCACATTCCTTCCTCGCCTTCTGCTAGATACCAAGCCAACAACATGAAAAAAAAATCTAATTAAAACTGAAAATGTGGACCATCGGCAGATTATAGCAAGCATAGAACAGAATTTTTTTTTTGCTACTATGATTAATTCCAAGAGTTGAGGTCTATTTTTTTACTTTTTCTCCAAGAAGATATCAAGCCAAAATAAAAACAAATTTGCATGTTTATTCATGTTGCAACTCTTAAGAGCTCCATTTCCTTTTGCTACTTTAGCACTGTAACACTCCATCCTACCAGGGGAAATAACCCATAAAGGTTTTGTTTGGTTTTCCTTTTATGCTAATAATCAATCATAAATGCGACATATAGGCTTGAAGTTTAAAATTATGTTGACTTTGCAAAGTAGTCATCACCTCTCTATATCTGGGCCAGATGACTTTTTCCCAAAACGCTAAGTTGCTATTTCAGGTGGAAAAAAAGTTTGACAAAAGCTGAGTACTCTGACAGCCAGGCCATTAGCAGCAAAAAAAAAAAAATTTACAAATCCTACAGAAGCATCACATTTTAATGGTGTAAAACATCAACTTTCAGTGCTGCCTAGAGTTATGAATCCCTGAAACGTTAAAACCTTCTCCTTCCTATTCCTGAAGTCGAGGTGAGCTGATCTACTCTCACCAACAGCCCTAAAGACAGAGCCCAGTGGCAAGGTTCTCTCAAACTCCCTCACCCCATCAGTCTGGCAGAGTCCACACTTTCGAGCCTTCAGGGCACGCTGCAGGGTTTATCTATTTATTCAGGCTTTTGCCTGAGGGAGGGCTGCAGAAGCAAAGGGAAGGTTGGCAAGTTCTCTTTATTTGCAATGAGGTCATTTTTATGTATTAATTTATGTACATGTGCCTAGAGATTATGATAGGCACATTTCATACAATAGCAAACAACTTTAGCCATAACCTAATTAACTTTGACTAAATAAGAAAATCATTCTCCAGGTCTCCGTTACAGATAAATTCCTGTAAAATCTCGCCATGATCACAGATGCTACAAAATAAGACTTGGTCTGATTTAAATGTAAAACAGAAAAAAAAATGTGCCTTTTCACATAACATGACAATCAAAAGCCAATTTATAAGTTTCACGTAAGTTGTGATGCTGTCAAAGCCTTTCCTTCAATGTCTTTCAAATTACTGTTGAGCAACAAAAGAAAAATTTTTCTGCCCTCTCAGTATAAATCTGGGCATAATTTTGCAAGTGTTCAAAAGTTTCAGAAATATTGTAGTTCACTAGATTTGGAAAAAAATAAAAGGAGCTTCTAAGAATAAAAGAGTCCCCTGAAAAGGAGCACAAAGTGGTAGATTCGTGGTGTTATACTGAAATAATACAATCAATACAAGAAATCAACTGGAAAGTGAAACTGATTGCTGAATACTTTCTGACAAATCTAAAGAGACTTTCCTGCAGGTGTTGGTTTGACCTATTCTCTGAAGAAACAAGAGAAGCATATTACATTGGCAAGCTTAGACATAACATTGTTTTAAGGGAAAGAAAAAAAACCCACCATGTTTTTAAGGCGACACATCAGTTCTAGAAATGGATTTGAAAAAAATGCAGTGAGTCTTATGGCACCTGCTGTTGTGGTTAAATTATTTAGATTTTAGTTTTTCTGTTACTTAACAATGCCAAGTACCAGTAAACAATGATTTGCCTCAGTGACAAACTCACCCTAAGCTGGGACGTGTCCCAGACCAATGTATTAAGCTACAACAGCACTCAGCAGAGCCAATAAAAAGCTCCATGAAGATTTTTAGAGAGGCCAAGAGAAGCTCCAACCCTATGAAGCATCTGTTCTACATTTGCAGTTCATCAGGAGGTGTTGAAATGAGTCACCGTGGTTTGGGTGGATGAATAGATCAGTTTAAGAATTGCCTTGCACTCACGGAGAGGCGAAGTGACAGAAACACAAATGACCATCCTACCAAAAGCTGTAAAGGGACCAAGGGCTTATAAAAAGTTAAGAGAACTTGGAGTTGTAAAAGGAGAGCTCACATGGTAAGGAAAGCTCATAGAGGCTTATTCAAACCAAAAAAATAACTCATCTACAGCTGATGTTCTTACCAAAGGGAATACACGGCAGGGCCACAGTTCTTTTGGAGAAATGAGGTGGAGTATGTGTGAAAATCAGTGTTCCAAGTACGAAATCACACAGATGCCTCAATGATGAGCATGTTCCAAATACCTTCGAGAAATATTCATGGCAAGTAAACTGAAAACAGCATGCACTAAGAATATGACAAGTAGAGCAGACCTCAGGAACAGAGCTCATTTTACAAGGAGAGAAGTAGATGCTGCATTGTCACAAACACAAACGAAAGGTGAAAGTGGATAATATGCTCAACAGGTCACACTTCAAAGTTTTCTCTTCCAATATCTAAATTACAGTGACATTCCTCATGACCCATCTTTTTACAGAGGGTATTGTAAATATCATGGGATCTTTATATTTAATTAGCAAATGGAAGTTTTTAAGCTTTACTAGTCTGTGGGTGGCTGCCAAACTTGTGGTTTATGCCATAAAAATCAAACATATGCTTTATATAATGTGCAACCCATTCAGTAATTTTCACCAGTTTCAGGCATCCACTTCCCTTCCCTTGATACACGAAATGCATCCCAAAGCATCAGAGTAGGAAGAACTGGGAGCTGGAAAACTCAGAGTGAAAACCTGTGGGGATTTTCCCATTTGTCACCTTTGGGCTCTGGTAGTGACTTATGGAGAACGCCATGTTTCTCTACAGACTGTAAAATGAAGTTCTTAAGCACAAACTGAAACTCAGGATGAAGAGTACAAAAAAGACTTGAAATTTCAAACTTATCTTCTACCTCCATGGCAAGATAAAGCTGCACAACCTGCCCTGTGCCTGATTCCCAGTGCAAGGAGGGGAACATGTGGATTAAAGCTGCATTTCTGGCTTGGCTACGAGTCCTGCAGAAATGCCACATAATATTTCCTTACTTGAGCAATCATCCCATCAGAGTTGGGGTCAGCTGCTCTGTTTGTAATGTAATGACTCTGAGGAGAAATATAAGATTAATGATGCAAACTCAAACTTTCAAAATAAACCCAAAAGCTTGCCACAGCAATTTCAAAGTACATGAACTTTTCTTTTTGACAAATGAAAACTTTTTTTTTAACACTCAGTAAAGACTTAACAGTGTTTGTTTAAAGTGTTAAAACTTTATTTAACAATAACAAAAGACTGAAATGTAAAACCCCCAGGAATATCACTTGCATTGATAGCAAAATATTTTTTCAGACAGTAATTGGAAAGCACACCTGTCCTTGCATGTAACTGGTGAAGTTTCTAAAACCATAAAGCTGGTTGCAGAAGAGTTGTTTACTGTGAAAACTCTCCTGCTTAATTTCAAACACCCTTCACTTTATCCAGAAAAGTCACTAAATCACAAAGACTTGAACTATGAGTATCTCATATCATGAGGCTGAGGGTTTTCATCATCACACATTTTTTTTGCTCAGAACTTCTGACATAATTGTCACGATTACTGAAATGTTAAAAGTGATTATGTTATCCAGCCAACACATTTGGAATGGAGAGAAAGGAAGAAGCTGTTTTTTCCAAGGTTGAAGAACATAAAGTCCTTAAACCACTTGTTCATCATGAGACCACTCTTTGTTGGGGATGGATACTGAACATAACAGATGGTCTGCCAAAACCCTATCACGTTTGCTTCAATTATTTGTGAAAGACTGCAGAGGGGGAGGAAAGAACTAAGATGATACATTAAAACCTAAAAGGAACACAAAGCCAGGTACTAAAAAATAGAAAGAATGAGAGGCTGAAGAAAATAGACATTCATGCACACATTGCCCTGAAACTACTCCAGGATACCTCAATTCAACAGAAATGAGGAAAGTACTGAGTCAAAAAAGCATGATGCCAAAAAAGAAGATACTTTCATTGTTAATTCAGCCTACTTGATTTTTTTTTCAACACTCCAAAGGCACATACAGATTGTGCATAGTATTTCCATAGAATTACTAATTTAATATTATGAGAACATATGTAAAAATAAAGATACACCACTATGAGTAACAATTAACTCTGATTGCAAAAGGGCAAACTTGTAATGTGGAAGGAGACCAGACGACCTTCTAAATACAAGGCAAAGCCCAGCAGACAGTGGTGTGCTTTTTGATTCCCCTGTGCCCTTAAGAATGGTTTTTCATGGGCCAGGGTGTTTAAAAGACATGTATATATGGTACTTAAGAGACCCAGCTTAGTGATGGACCTTTTAGGTAAATGATTGTGCTCAATCTCTTCCAACCTAAATGATTCTATGCAGGAGAATGTGTAGAACACACTTACCAAACCCTCATGTGTTGCCATGTGTCTTGTGAATTTGCCACCAGCACTCCATCAGAACACAAATGACAACACTGCAGTACTAAGTCAAGCATTTAAATATTAAAGATAAAGGAAATGGATTCAAAAAATATGGCAGAGATTTAGAAAAACATGTTCGCACGTGATTTTCTAATTTTTTTCCTGAGCTAAAAGTGTTTCACCTCAGAGCTGCAGAAACTTAAGGTGTTAGAAATGAGATCATTTCATTATGTAATCTGATTTCCTGTGTATTACCAACCACTGCACTTTCACTTAGCTACCTCTCCCTCACTAGATCCAGTAAGTTACATTTATCAAGATTATCTTCCTCAAGGTGCCAGTACTTCTCGTGAAGACACAACGAAAGCAGAAAGACAGCCCACGACTTTTGTCAATATGTTCCAAAGGTTATTCTCTCTTATGGATAAGGTCCAAACACTGATTTTCAGTTTCTTTCTTGTCACTGTCCATCAGCAAGTGCTCCTCTTACACAATTCCTCAACACTGAGTGATTTCCTTGTCAGAATACACTGGAAAATCAGTTATGATTTTTCATATACTAAATAAGCGATATACACAAAAATAGAACTACAGTAGATAAATAGATAATAGGTAAACTACAAAAGCTATTCTGAGAAAAAAAATATGTTCAAGGAACACATAATTTTTGTGAAATTCATACTATCACCATAGATTTGTAGTCTTATGGGAATCAGAGAGAAAAGCTGAATACTTTTTATTATACTTCAGTATAAGCACTTAAAACTGAGTCCCCAAATTTACTGGGGTAAACAGAAGAGAGGCAAGAATTAATTTTTGTCTCCTCCCCTACCTTATATATATTTTCCACTATTCTGAACAATTCTTTTCATATACAAAGGAGATAATAAATTACATGACCAAAAAATAAGGTTTCTAAGAAAGAACTGTAGCATTTACTAGCAAATTTCTCTGGTAACTAAGTTATATTCTTGGAGGTTTTAGAATCTATTCCTTAGATAGTTGAGTCCTTCCTAAACGAACTAGAAGTTCTGCCTGAACCCTTAATGACCTGTTTTGAAATACCTAGATCTTGCATTTTAGGGTAAAGCGTGCCGGAAAATCTGAAGTTCACTTTAATAATTCGCCCTCCAAGGGTGAAGGGTTATATTCACTAACACACCTCAGAAGTTACTACAGGGTGGTGCATTCCTGCATTATGTGGCTCATACAAACGAAACTTTCACCTCTACTAGTGAAAAAAGTGGTTTAAAACCAGGCTGCAACATGGAGACCTCCCTCACAATATGGGCTCCATCCGCCCCAAAACACCTCACCCTAACTAAATCACGGCTTTCAAGTTCTGAAACAGAGGTTTTCATCCACGGAAGGCTTAAGAGTCACCTTCCCTCTTCACCACACAAATTAATTGCTTTGCTCTGACACGTAACACTCGTCACTCCAACACTCCTCACTCTTCGAGGTGATCCATAGTGGTGTGAGTGCTCCAGGAGCACACACCAATTGTCACCACCCCAAGGCACCTCAAAACCCAATGATCAGTTCAGTGCCCACAAACTCTACTGTAATCTCTCCAGATCAGACTTTCCCCCCACAAGAGACATGAAGACAACTTGAGTTTTACTGATATTTTTTGATAAGAATAAAGTGGATGAAGTTGCAGTAGATGTAGAGTTCCCTACAAATGATTCTGGAAAGCACTGGCAAAAGGCAGTGTGGGAATTAGAGACTGTGATGAAAATTATTTAAATCATCACACGATATATGAATAATCCAAATTCCACACCTCCTGAACAGTGAGAGAAAGGTGATAACTTCAGCTTTTACCAACACACACACGTTGGGCATGAGCTCAGAGATCTTGGGAGCTGTCATGAAAGGTTTCATCCTGCTCATTTGCCTGACAATGAAATCTCTGACCATTAACAAGTAATTCCTCTGCAAGAGCCAGGAGCAGCTCAGCCAAGCAACCATCTAATTTCTTAATAAAGAACAACAAGTCAAGGTTACCTGTGAAGAGGATGAAGCCAGTGTCTCTGCAACTTACAATTGTCACAATTGCCACTCATAAAAATCAGTCATTTCAGTGTCTAGCTCAAAAGAAATACCTTTTCTCACATGTGCCATTGCAGATAACTGCATTCAATCCTATTTTTGAGTCTTTATTATAGGAGGCAAACAAAATAGCATCTGCACTTTGGTTACTTTTTACTTGTATATGTGAAGAGATAACTGCAAAGAGTGTTAATGCTCAAGTTTATGTTAATCATGTCTATGTCTAATACTCCACAAAAGGGAGCATTCAGCATTTTTCACTCCATTTCAGAACAAAAAGAATAAAAGTAAACACAAGAGCCATGTAACATCAGAATTCTTTACAGCTGCCCTATTTCAGTGGTATACGTGCACTATTCTTGTCTGTCTAGCCTTATGGAGGCTGTGCCTACTTTATAAACAGTATGAAATTCAGTAATTTCAAAGAAAATTTAACTATAACAGCAGCACAAGCCATTATGTTCCAGCACTCCATCATTTGTAGAGAAAAAAATGTATTTTCTTCACAATGAGCAATTTATGGATTCGGAGAGCACATCTGGGATTTCTATCTGCAGTCTATTATTTCACAAAAAACCAGTTCTAGTGAGAGTAAGGCTAGATAAATATTAGAAGGGATCGACATTTTGTATAGATTATTTCCAAGATCTGAAAATAATTTGGTAAGCATTGTACCAAACAGCGAACAGAAAAAACTGCAGCTCATAAGTCAAGGTATTAGTTTGAAATAACGGCTGTATTCCCAAGGGGAAAAAGACAAACAAACCCCCCCACACCAAACAACTGTGAAATACAAGTTATTTACATTTCGCTTCAAGAGTACAACCTCTTATAATCACTAAATGTGTAGGACAGTCTTCTGGTGATCCACGCTGTGTTGGCTGCTCACACACGGCACAAAACTCAATCCCAAGAAAACACCTGTAGGAGTATCAACCATTTGTGCCTGTGACATCAGAGGATAAGTGATCTACTCCCTCAACATTCCTGCCACACAAGCCCTTGGCAGCCCTCAGGAATCCGGCAGCCAGGGAAAGTCTGGACCAAAGTTATCCCACTCCACCACAGGGAGGGCAGCTGGGTGATGAAAGGCTCTCACAGCTCCTTCAAAGCCAGTTCCAGTGTCTCCACAGTGCCCACACTATTAGGGAGAAAGAAGAGGTTTCCTCCCAAAAACAGGTTGTGGGTTTTTTTTTTTTTTGGTTGGGTTTTTTTGTTGTTGTTGGTGGTGGGGGTTGTTGTTGTTGGTGGTGGGGGTTGTTGTTGGTGGTGGTGGGGGTTGTTGTTGGTGGTGGTG
>VZRV01004309.1:0-84292 GCA_013398115.1 Falcunculus frontatus | reverse complement strand
TGGTTTGGTTTTTTGTGGTGTTTTGTGGTGGTTTGGTTTTTTGTGGTGTTTTTTGGTGGTTTGGTTTTTTGTGGTGTTTTGTGGTGGTTTGGTTTTTTGTGGTGTTTTTTGGTGGTTTGGTTTTTTGTGGTGTTTTTTGGTGGTTTGGTTTTTTGTGGTGTTTTTTGTTGGTTTGGTTTTTTGTGGTGTTTTTTGTTGGTTTGGTTTTTTGTGGTGTTTTTTGTTGGTTTGGTTTTTTGTGGTGTTTTTTGTTGGTTTGGTTTTTTGTGGTGTTTTTTGTTGGTTTGGGGTTTTTTTGTTTTGTTTTGGTTTTTTTTTTTGTTTGTTTTTTTTTTGGCCCAGTGCTCCCTCAGCAATTAAATGAGGTGCTGTGGGATGGTTTGCCTGAGCTAAAAAAAAAAAATTAAAGCATTACTCCCACATTTTAAAAATAATAATTTCTAAGCACTTTGATACTAATTAACCAATTGAGGCAGAAAACAGGTCTCTCTTCACTCCAAGAGTTCCCTCCATTTTGGAAGCAGATTGTGGGGTTGTTTTATTTCTTTGAAGATATTAGGACGTTGCAACAAGACACCCAAGCAAATCTAACTATTTCTAGGAAACAGTAGATTAAATTCTGTCTTCAGAATCCCACAAGATTTTGTTAGATCATGAGTGTATAAAGCCCAAAACTAGGGGTGCAAAGAGTTGATTTTTTGTGGTTTGTTGCTGTTTGTTTGGGGTTTTTTTAACTCTGGCCAAAAATTAGAGTATGAAATTAAGTTCACATAATGTCAACATTATACTAATCACAGTAAGTATATGCCAAATACAAGAAAAACATATGTATGGATCTAAGTAAACAATAAAGGTGGTTTTTTTTCTCAAATAAATAAGTTCAAACTAAGTCTATTTATGTCTTCAGTGTGCCAACCTATAATTTTAATTTCCTTATTCTTTGAAATAATCTATGCATTTTAAAAATCATAAGAATCAAATAATTCAAAATTTATGTACTTGTAAGGGGTGTTTTCAGGTGTCTTTTATTCTGTGCGTACGGATAACTAAAGCTTTTTAAATGGGGAAAAAAAGAGGAAACCAATCCACATATGCCTTCAATATTATTCTTCCCTCTTGATACACAACTTCATCTCTTCACCCGTAATAGTTTCCTAATTTATTAAAATTGATTCCACACTATAAATATAGTATACAATCCAAATACTGCCTCTAGATTCAAACAACGAAATAAATATCAGTGGCTCAGTTTTCCTTCCCACTTTACCCTCGGGCTTCTGCTTTCATGTGACCTAGAGATGAAAAGTTATTCATTATCCCACCAAGTACACCTCAAAATGAAGATCAGGAAAACAAATTTTTGTGCAAAAACCTGTGAGTTTTGGCATATCTCTCCCTTCCAGGGGCTTATTTAAGAGAAGCTGTGAGAAGTTTTCTGGAAAAGCCTGTATGAACCTTCCTAAAATTCCTCATTTTTCAAAGTTGAATTACTTGTGTGAATAACGCAGTTGTCATCAGTGCACCAGTACTGTGCAAGAGCAGCAGTGTCTACTTAGTACAATCCCTACTAAAGCTGTACACTGGTTACATTTCCCACAAATTTGAAAAATTAGAAAAACGCATCTTCACTTCTCTCCCAGTAACTCTGGCACAGCATCCCAGTGGCAAAGGCGACTGCGTAGCAGCTGCCCAGTGGTAGATGTGCAGCAGTACTGGTTTATTCCAAGTAACAACCCACTCACAGAGCAGGAACCAATTTCATTTTTTATACAAGTATCACGTCAGGGGGTTTACATTTGCAGGGATCTTCATCAGGTCTGTTTAGAGCATGCAAAGGATGCAGTGGAATATTAAAATTTTACACACACATGCTTTTGTCTCAATTGTAACTTCATCAGCAGGACAGAGAACTGTGTCAGTCACTACTGAGCAACACTGGGATGCAGGATGACACAACACTAGATGACAATTAGAGGCCATCCCCTCAATGACAAAATCCATTGCTGATTTGAAGGCTTACCCAAGAAGTGCTATTAAACTCTCCTTCCCCAATTTAGATTCAAGTAACAGGGTGGATTTGGCCTCAGTGCTTACAGTTGTTTAAGGATGCAGCAAGCTTGACTCTGGTGAGACTATTTGCATGCTTATATTTGAGTACAAATATTGTTTAGGATCTTAATTCTTATTTCTTCTCAGGAGAGGACAACCACAGGAAAAAAATAAGAAAATAAATAAAATACAGTAAACTAGCAGATGTTTTACTTTGTTCTCCATTACACTAAATCATTTTGTTGCCCATAAGCATTTGGGCATTTTGGTTTTCGTTCCTGTTGGGTTTTTCAGAATTCTTTTATGATCTCACTGCACGATCTTTCACTATATCTACAAAGCCATTTGGCTACAGGTTAAAGACAGCACAGCTTCCAGGCTCCACTCTGCATCAATAACAGGAAAGGGGGCAGAGGGCTGAACATAATTTATTATGGGTTTAATTCTCTATTTCCTTAATAATTAGTTGATAAATGAAAAAAGGGAACATTTTATTGATATTCAATCTTTTCATCCTTCTGTTAAACAGTAACTTGAAAGTTTTACATAAAAAACCCTCAGGAAAGTGCTACTATTTATAGCAATAAAATATTGAAGGAAAATTGTAAGTTCCACTTCCACTTGACTGTTCTTGAGCCACTGTAACACATGGTAAAGAACTACAGCAAACCAGAGAAAGCTTCCCTAGAGGCTGAGGAATGATTTAATGACAATTATTTTTTTAAAAAAATTGATTTCCTGAAGCTTGTTGATTAGGTGGTTATGATTGCAAACATTTTATTTGATTTAGGAATACAACATTAGAAGATTTTTACTGTTAAACCCCATTTATTTTAAAAAGTATTTGTTTAGGCCACTAAACCCATTGTTAACTACAGCTTCTAAATAACCAATTGCTGAGCTTGGTTGGACCAGCTATGGACAACAAAAGGAATAAGAATTCCTTAAACTTAGCCCAAAATAAAGCCAGAGCTACACAATTCCTAGACAATGGCAATCAAAACTTGGTGAAGGGGTATGAATTTTTAGAATTCCAATACTGGCAACACAGGGAAAGCCTCCTAAGCTCAAGTGCATGCAGCACACATCCCACCAAGCTTGGCCTGTCAGGCAAAGCAGGACACATGGGCTAAAAATAAAAGCAAAATTGTGGCTCACTTGCACCCTCACAAGCAGCAGAGCAAACAGAATGATTGCCAAGGCTTTTCTCTCTCAGTTTCAGGCACATGCAGCTGGCACCAACGTGCTGTTCTCATGCTCCAAAGGCAGCAGATGGAATGAATTACATATTTCAACAGCCTTTGACATCAAATCAAACACCTTGGCTTTTAGTTTGAGAAGAGTAACTCCTGGGACATTTTTTTTTTTCTTCCAGCTTTCGCCATCCAAATGAAAGTCATACACAGTTATTTCCTTCTTTATAGGACAATATAGCCGTGCCATATGCTGCTGACTTGCAAGTCTTGCATAGTGAAAGGGTGCAGCAATAGCAAAATAAAATGTTCCAAGTTTGGCTTTGTGGCTGAGGCAGTACTCACTGAGCAATGAGTTACAGGCAACAAAGAGCTTCAAATCACAGAGCAGCTGGGGTTGGAAAGGGCCTTAAAAATCACCTACTTCCAACCTTCCTCACCACAGGCAAGGACACCTAAAAATGTCCACTGTGTTCTAGAGATTATGGGGTGTTCAGCACTTTTCTAAACCAAAGAAATTTCAAGGCTCTAATTGTTCACAACTCGGCAAAACTGATCAGCTGTAGTTAAGAATTATCAATTGCTTTTTGTTTAAGTTCAATTTTCTTCCTCCAATTTCCTAGTTTTAGCTACCAAGTGCAAGTGCACTACCCAGGGAGGTGGGGACCTTTCCTGCTGATGAGCTGCCTGGGAGCAGTGACAGTGCTGCTGGAACAGCACAGCTGAACGTGCCCCACAGTGTCTTGCTTTCATCCAGGAGAAGAAAAAATCTCCTCTAGGCACCACATTCAGCTGAAAGGCTGCTCCCAAATTACACCAGAGGAAGTCTGGCTGCTCACATATGTGACTGTAACTCCAAGGAGAGGCTGGACCACAAGCCTATTCCAGTTCCTCACTTCCATCACTTGCTTGGCTTTCCTCTCTCTTCCAGAGCAGCTGTCAGCCTGACCTATACACGTGTCTAAAACATCTTCTCCTTCCCCTGGGCCTTTCCTCCTCCTCACCTCTACAAAACTGTACCTCTGCCACACTCAGAGACCATCCAGAGGCTGCTTCAGCAGAGCAGAAGCCTCAGCAGAGGGCAGAGAGAGACCATTCTGAGGAGAGCCAAGCTGGGAGGCACCGTGTCTGCTCAGGGCCAGCACAGCCCCTCACCTGAATCATCTGAAAACCTCAAAGGGAGTAAGCTGATAAAAGTTCTCCTGTCCTTGGGTGCTTACAGGTCTTCTGTTTTCCTGGAGCAAGTGACCAAGTGCCTCTTCGCTTTTATGTTATCAATCACTTCTTCCAGTCTCAGGTTTTGAGCAGATCAAGTGAATGCACCTTGTTATGACCTTGGTTCCTTCCACTCCTGCTGAAGTGGGATCAATGCTGGCTATTCTGCCTCTTTCAGATAACGAAGGCTATTCTGCCTTTTTCAGACTGTATCAGACCCATATCCTCCCACAGCTTCTTAGCTGGAAACTCTGCATGTACAAGTGACTTTGATCCTGGCCAGCTCAATACTTCTTTGAAATACATTACCCGGTAGCAGCAGTAGTGATGAAAATCTCTTTAGTCCCATTAATATATGAAATGAGGAAAAAGAACACCAGGTATGATGTTCTCACTCTCCCCTGCTTCTCCCCTCATTAGTTTATTTGTATTCAAAAAATGTAATTTTAAATAACTCTCAAGTTGAGCTTAAACCATCCTTTTTTTTTAATCCCATTTTGGCAAAGAGAAACATTTGAGCTACAATACAGATCTTTTTCCTCTCTCCACATTTCTTCTGCAAAACCAGTTTTTATTACTTCTATCGGGGAAGAATATTCTTCTCACATCAACTGAAAAAAAGTTTGACATAGACCTAAAAATTTTCTCTCTCAAAATCTGCTATGTTAATGGATTCAGAGTAAATTGATAGTCGGCTGCAGTTCCATATGGAATTAGGAGCTTCTATGTACCTAATTCAGTCCAAAAGGTGCCCATTTTTTCTGACTTTGTTCAAGACACTTTCTCACTTTGCTTCTTCCTAATTATTGCATGCCTCTAAAGTTTAGCTCTCTGCCCAGTTTCTCCTCTTTCTTGCAAGAGGGACAGCTGAGAGAGACAGGATTTTTCTGACAAAGATGAACTACTTCAATTCATCTCAGTTGTCTGCTATCCTAATCTCTCATCTTCCTTAAATCAGCCACTCAAAACTACGAGACTAAAATGCTTACAGAGACAGAATAAGGAAAAAAAAAAGAGCCCAGCACACATAACAATGGTACAAAGAAAACAGATTGCTATGTTAAAAAAAGTGAAACATCGACTCAGCCTATAGAGCCAGGCAGAAATCAGCAAGACATAAGCAAAATATATTTCAGAACTGAAATGACAAGACAGAGCAAGATGTGGTTCTCAATCTGTACATTCAAAGCAGTTTTACTTAAGTGTTCCAAGGAAAGTACTTATCTGTCATCATCACTGTGTCAAAATAAACCGATCTTAGCCTTCATGTTCAGCACCACATTAATCCATTTGTTAATTTCTGTGTAATACATAACACATGATGCAGTTTAAGATGCCATTGAAACAGAACTCAACTGCCACACATAGTTTTAAATTTAAATTGTGGATGTGACACTGTATCCTGTTCCTTTTGTGGGAGTCAAACACAGGGATACACTTTTTTCTTCGCCATTGATCGACTGAAATCACCAGCTGTTTATGCAGAACTGCTGGCAACCTTGGAAGTGTAATTTCTCTTCCTAAGCTTCATGAACTTGATTCACCCATTTGTTTAAGAGCACAACAAGCAAACAGTGTGAATGTTTTCATTATAAGTACACAAAAACACGCAAGAAACAGCCCCTACTCATGCAAAACTCTACTGCAAGGAATTATACCTGCTAAAGAAGTACAGCATCAAGCTCTACAAGTTGAAAGGAGCATAAATCCATGTGAAAGTCTTTAATTGCTAGAACAATCTAAATCTCTCAGCTCGCTAATTAGTTCGACTCGTACTGTCTAAGCTGTAACACCTGGGGCTTATTATAGGCGAATTTTAAAGTTGTATCAAGTCTGTACAGGTGTGCAAACAAGCAGTAAAGTTGTGCTGCTTCCCACCACACTCAGGAAATAATTTTTTTTGCTATCCACATTTGATCCTTAACTTAAAATGGTTGCCCTTTCTCTTATCTGCAGCTTTCCAGGGATGCTGAGGTCATTGTCAGGTGTAGAAAGCATTCTGTTTCACAGGTTAAAAAAACCCCCATCATTAACCAAAATTTTTGAATAAAATGGGCAGAACAGGGAGAAGTGCAGTATGATGCAGGTCAGACATCTATGCAGACTGGTGAACTCATATGCAACCTGCATATTTTAATTTTTGATACTTTTGTCAAGAACACATTAACTATTTAGAAACCTCATCCTTCTTTCATAGGTGCAGCTCTGATTCTAAATGAATAGTCCATGATATGTACTCAATCCTTTAGCTTTTCCTAACTCTGCATTAGAAAGATACAAATACTGTTTTAAGGGTACCTTTCAGAAAGTTACAGAGGAATAGTTATCCCATTTCATATGGCCTGAGATCCTCACTGTTATTCAGAACATTAAGGCAATCAAAACAGAAAAAAATTGTTTAGAAGCTATGAAAAGTTGCTATAATTTACAATCATGGTCTAGCACAGCTGATACCTTAGGTTTTAACTTTTATATTTTCAAATTCTGTACTGCTTAGAGTGTAACTCTGAAGTTCCTTGGAGCCTGTAATTCCTGCTCTCTCGTACTGGGCAGACATAACAAAGCCTCTCCGGGCTTTGCCTTCAAGGACAACCAGGCTGTTTTTAGGCCCAAAATGTGTAAACTAAAGATTCTAAGGGGGGCAAGCTGAGGGGCGTTACATCGCTAAAACTGGGGCTTTAATTGGAGAATTAACCCTGATATGCAAATGGTCCAAACCTATAAAAGTGTGAAGAACTCGTGACCTGGGGTCCATCTTGGGGTCCAATTTTTGGAAGCAGCCTCTGGCTCCCCCAGGGTGTACCTTGAAGGCCCTTCAAATAAATACCTGTCTTTATTCCCTTACTCTTGTCTGGTCTCTGTTTCTAGGTGGCTGCAGGAGGCATCACAGCCAAGCAATATTATCAATTCATTCATACCATCCATATGCAACAGCCTGCAGCACAGGCATCACAGTTACTACCTCCCCATTATTATGGGGAATATTTCTTTGATTTCTGAAATGCATAGCAACTTCATTTTCCAAGCCACCATACAAAAACTCATCCACTGCATTCCATCATCTTTTGGTAGGAGTTCGCTGTCAAGTCATTCACTTTGAAACCTTTAAACTGAGCGTGTGCTGGCCACACATTTGCTGTTCACAGCCAGGTGCAATCTGGAAGCCAGCTTTGCTCCACTCAGAACAGCCAAGCAGGCTGAGCTTAACATCTCCCATTCCCACACACACAACCCTCACTCGCAGCAGTTGTTCGCGCACAATCGGATCAACCCCGACAGCCTGGCTGGATGAAGTTGAACGGCCGTGACCCACACACCAAGCTCAAAATCCTCCTGCTTCGTGGCTATGTCACTCACATTCTGCCTGTAGCAGACCCCAGTGAGCCATCATGGAGCAGAGAGGATCCCTGTCTCACAGTCGCACGTAGGCAGCAGGGAGGATACAGATGCACCAAGAGTCGAGCACATGGTACCTGTCTTTCTCAAAGCTGATTATTCTGATGTGGTCTGACAGGAGCTACGTTGAAGCTGTATCCTTTTCAAAGGCTCCCTTGCTGCGTGAAAGTCAACAGATGTGGCAGTGGAATAGCATTTGGAAAGACTGAGAAGCCAGGCATGAAGACTATTCTCTTCCCGCTTTGACACAAGCACATGGAAGTCACCAAGTGGAGCCATGTGTAAGCCCAGTTCTTTGGAGAAAAGAGTTGAGCAGCAGGGAAAGGCAGAAAGGGAGTGGCAGGAATAGATCATTCTGTCTATAAAATAAACTGGGAAGGAAGCACACAGCAGTGCCAGCAACCTATCATGAACCAGGTGATGGAAAACAGGCAACAGCAGGAAAAGATGACATTTTAAAGACACTTTCAAAGATAATTTACAGTTACAATAGTGATCCACAGCACTGAGAAATTATTCCTGTCAGATGACTAATTGGTGATGAACACCACATGATGGAGGGAAGCTGTTTGACGATAACTGTCAGCATGATCACAAACAAAAACAACCAGCTACATCCACAACAGTCCCATCCAGCATATTAATGAGGGAGCTGGGACAATCCCTCAAGAATATTCTGCAAGACTGAGGTCAAGTGGCAAGTGATTTCATTTCAGGCTAAAAACCTTTGTAATAATTTATTAGCTGATACCTTTTTGTTGCACTCAGAGATAGAAAGCAAATCAGTTTCTTACCAAGAACAGCAGTCTAATCTAACCATACACTGCACTTTGGTCTGAACTTGGACAAATATTCTCCTCCTCAGATCATAAAGGAAAATAATTTGTACCTGGGGATAAAGGGCTTTTTTGGCCTTAACCTCAAAGTCCTCTTTAGAAATCTACTTTTATTATTTTAATCAAATCCATTCACCCCCACATACTGCAACCTGAATCTAATCACTTGCTTTGCAAGTTTAGTACCCAGAGACACTACAGAAGTTTTAACAGCTGTTGGAAAAATGTTGCAGCCTCTGACATTTTTTTACTGGAGTTGCTGCAGCCAAGGTTTGCCGTAAATTGATGATTTAGCTGGATTAGATGTTAATATGCAGCTTGATATATTATTCATGAGGATGAGTCACAGACCTAATTAGAAACATGACATGAAAAGCTTTTGGGTCCACAATCTGAATTCTCCCTGACATGAAAGATTTGACATGTGAATACATTTTCACTTACTGAGAGAAAAGAGACAAATGACCTTTCACATCGAAGCACAGAAACATCATGCTGGAGATGCAGAACTTGTCTTCCTGAGAGTTTGGAAAAAACCAGTAGAAGTATCCAATTTGATATGAAAGAAGGCCTTCAGAAACACAAAGTATTTACCCCTTGATGGAGCATCTGTCTGCTTACAAAACATGCATTCCATGTACCTTTCAAATCACAGACATTAAACAGAGGCTTTATAATCCTCTGCCAGGTGATCATGTCAGGGGCTCCAATAAGGCAGCCCAGGAACACGTCCCATCAAGGAATTTAGGCCTGATAACTATAATTTTGAGAGAAATCACTGCTGTTACCTTTTTTTTTTTGCACATTTGGGTAAATTATTCCTTATCTCATTACCTAAAAATCGGATGATTTAATTTCTACATCTATTTAAATCTTACAGTCATATTCCAGGCCTAGATGAGAGTACATTTCAGACATTAAAAGATGAAGGTATCACTGGATAAATTTGAAATAAATATGGTCTGTCAAGCAGAGAAAGAATATTATGAGAAACATTTTCTTCAGTTTACAAAACAAACCACCACAATATACTAATGAGCTGTCAGGGTGGAAGAAAGCACTTTAAACAAACTATTTTAATTTAGATGGCAATTAGTGTGAACCTTACAGTACACATGGAAAAAAAAAAACCTAAAAGACTCACATTCCTACCCAGTATTGATTCACCCCAGTAAAACCGAAGGCTACCCCAGCGTAAGCAAGGTTTCCAAGGAAAACAAACTGAAGTGGCACATAAGCAACTGGGAGTTTTTCCAGACTTTACAACACAGAGCAAGAAAAGTCATTACTAATAAACAGCCAACAGCTTGCACTCAGATGTCTTTGTACGAGGGCAACACTGAAGGAGATGGAAAGGAAGAGGTCAGGATGTACTGGCTTCCAAAATTAATAATTCATAAAAAATTTCACTTGAGAGAGCTGTTGTAAAAAAAACAACTTGAGAAGAACAGTGCAACACCTCAGAATCAACGATCTCCGTGTCCTTACTCGTACAGGACCAGCTCCTGAGCTCTCTGTAAAATACACAGTCACACACACATTTCATTTACCCCACAAGCTGCTTTTGTTTCCTGCAAGCTGAAAAAACATCAGCCCTGTTTAGAAAGGGATAAGAAGCTATTTCATTCTGAGATATTTTTAAGCAGCATTATTTGCCAGTAGGTCAAAACCATCTCCTGGTACTGCCAGTCACTCCACCTGAAGGCACCAAGGAGCAAACAAGTGCCAACTTGATAAAAGCTACAAGCAATTAGGCATTACCCCAAACTACAGTTGTTACACCTGTCCTTGGAATATTTTTAACTGTTTCAAAACAAAAAATTAATTACAACCTTTTATAATCTGCCATTGTTCAGGGATATGCTTATTTTCATTCTTAGTAAAAACAGGCTTTTTCAAAATCAATGAAATTCATCTTTTAGAGGAAAATCTGGAAGAGATTAAAGGTCACTGATTTTGTAAATCAAGACATTTTACATCTCCAGCCACTGCTGTAGAGATTACTGGTATGTTCATGGTCCAGAGGTAGATTTTGAACAAATTGAAAACCCATAATGACAAAAGACTCAACTAAGGAAAGACCATGAAAAAAAAAGACAAAAGAAACCCCACAAAATGAATCAGAAAAGTACACCCGGACTCGACAAGTCAAACCCTTTGAGCTCAGTTTCAAAGTCTTTGTCATCAAGCCGTAACATTCACCAAACACAACTCCCCCAAAGGATGTAACTCTTCACAGCTCTTACTGAAGATGAAAGCAGCAGCTCACACCCTTGACACCGCCAGAAACAGAAAATAGACCTCAATCTGCCACCACTCAGAGATGCTTTCAGTCTAGAGAGGGAGCTCTTCTCTTACCACACATGAAAGCATTGCTTTGTTACATTCTTTTCAGCTCAGTTGAGACTCCAGTTAATAGCTAGGGTTAAAAAAAAAAAAAAAAAGAAAAACAACCCACATCATTCTAGGAAAGGAATTTTTACAAGTTTGCTTCGCTAGTATGTTTACACAGAATTTACTTCAAAGAATCATAACATAAGGGTTTCGAAGAACCAGTGTTTGTTGCATCCCTCTGGCCCACTGAAGGACGGTCTCCAGTCCATCAACTCGCTGCCCTCCAATGGGCAGACGATTCCCAGTCGGAGGGGCCGTCCGTAGGCGAGGCCTCAGTTTAAGTCAACTCCCCCCTTCTACCCCTTTCCAGAAAGTTCTCTTTAAGTTAGATGTTTATTGGTTACTTGGTTCATGCATATGCATTTACTGTATTGTATAATCAATTAGGTTCTGGAATGTTCTGTATTATTCGGTTCACTATTGGTTAGTTTACTGTAACTCCTCCCTTTTGTGAAAGCAATTGGTCCATTACCCTCGGGATCCTCCCCTGTAATCCATCCCTATTGGTTCCCTTTCTTTCTCCGCCCCTACATAAAAACCCCTTGCATACCCTGTCCCTCGGCTTTCCCCTGCGGATTCCCTCGAGCATTCTCCTCTTCTGTTCCTCCTTACTCCCTTCCCGCTTCGGGCTTGGCTGGAAAGAATACCATCAATAAACTCCTCCACGTCCTGGAGCTGACTACCCAGAGGAAGCCCTCTCTCTGCTCTTTTGTTCCCGGGGCTTGCTTGGGGAAGCAGCCACGCGGTGCACTTTCGAGAGCGCCTGTCGCTCCGACCGGCCAGTGACTGCCAGAACTCCGGCCACGCCGAGGATCGGTCACCCTTTTAGGTGGCGTGTCGATCTCGGGAGGGGTCGCCAAGACCAAGAGGAGCTCGACCTGCTCCCGTGGGGCGGCGACAAGCGTTCTGCTGAGGAGGTTGTTTGTTATGGTCACTTTCAAACCAAATGTTAAAAAACCCTACCAGCTCATGGCCACGTACTACAGTTACACTCAAAGAGTGTGGCAAAGGTATTGCAGAGTCTGGTGCTCCTCCATATCTTTCTCCCAGCAGTCCAACATTTCCCTTCCTTTACTGACTGCCTCAAGAGATGTAAGAAGGGCAGACACACACTACAGCGAGTCTGTCATACCCTAAACCAAAAAAGTTTTAAAGTCTTCTCTCTCCTCCCATCAAATTGCTTAATTTTTTTTATCTCCACCCCACTGCCACACTCCTGGGCTTGAATGGTACAACAGAGTCAAACCTCAAGAGGGAATATTGGCACCAGAGCATCCATCAGAGGCATTTTAGATTGTGATTTTGTGCCTACAATACTCAAACAAGAATTCCTGCTTATCCCAAGAGAAGGGTGAATGCAACTCTGCAAAAAAAAAAACAAAAAACAAAAAACAAAAAACCCCCACCACAACCTTTGGCATTCTTATGCTAGGGGGTTCAGGTTTTTTGATTTTTGTGTTGGGTTTTTGGTTTGGTTTTTTTTTTTTTTTTGCTACTAACAACAACAAGGCAATTTCAAGGAAAGATTCCTAAAACATTCTTAGATTCATCAAACTACTGGAATACTGAGCACCAGTACAGCAGTTCTGTCTTGCTCAAGTATGAAAGTGTATCAGGATGTCTGAATGACTATGGTAAACTTAGTTTATTCTTAACTATATGGAATAATTTGTCCTCCCTTCCCCAGGAAACATTCCAGCCCACCTTTACTCTTTGAGAGGCAGAAAAATGGAACATAGATCATCATACAAATATGAGGGTTCTTCTTCTCACTGGTTCTTGAGCACAAAGGAGTGTGTACAGCATAAACCATTGGGGTTTTGCTTGAAACAAGTAGAAGAATTATTTTTACTAGATTTCATAAAAATATGTTTGAGGAAGGAAACAAGAATAACATCAAGAAACAGGCAGTAGGAACATAACTCCCTTACACTTTCATAGTGTCTCTTGATTTAAATAACAGATAGGCCTAAACACAAAATATACTATTGCTCTCTTTAAAAATGGTAGGACTGATACAATCAAACACAGCACGGGAACACAGCTTAAAACAAAACAGAAATTTTCCCTGTAATGGACAGGATGGCAAAACTAAGGAGCAGTGTTTCACATTTGTTAAATTTGTAGGTCTGAGTCATCAAATACAGTTTCTACAGCTGCAAACCCCCACCCAGTGCAGTATTTAAGAGACACCTAACCTGACCTCTAGAGGCAGCTTCATTCAAGTTCCGCTTTGCTCCCCTCTGTTCCGATTTCGCAGTCACCCTCTTTCCCAAACTGGCCCTGTACCCAAGTCAATGGCACTACTCATGCCCCAAGAGAACTTAGACTGGTGTTGTAAAGCTCCCTTTCAATAAACCAAGGAGAGGTTCTCAGTACAGCAGCCAGTTCTAACAGAGACACACGAACTGAAAGCAAATAACAGCTATCAAATAACTGAGCATTTACAGCAATGACAACGTCATTTATTTACAAAACAAACAGAACAGGAACAGAGCCCAAAGTTTGACTACAAATTAATAACATAAATGTTTTGACTGAAGTGATCTCTTTGAAACAATAATATTGACAGAGATAGGCCTAAACTGTGAAACTTTCTAGTTCTCAGTTTCTGCTAACTGCTCGTGCTCATTTGTAAGAGTCAGCTAATCATCAGGAGAACAATCCCAACACGGAACGCAGCCTCTGTGCAAGGAGAAGCCACTGAATATCTTCTCTTCCCCCACACCCCAACCTTCTGTCAATGAGGAAGCACATATAGATAAGAATTTAGTGATGTGTCTAATTCAACAGATCAATCCAGAGTGTTTTTGCAAAGACAGTATAGATTAGAAATCATACTTTGACCATGCTACATAGAAAACTCAGACTTTTAGAAGTAGTTTCAATATTAAGCACCTCTGATAATGCATTCTGTCCCAAAGTAAGCCATTTAAATAAATGAATGGCAATTTCAGCTCTTCCAAATTTCCATTGCACTTAAATTATAAGATTAAACAAACATAATCTTCTTTAAGAGTTTAGTGAGAAAAGTTTCTACATCAAATCATTCTAATCCTCTTGTTAATACAGTTTGGTTATATTTAGGGACACCATTTCCCTGCTTATCAGATATAACCAAGATTCACAGAAGTGCTTAATCAAGAAAACTCTCCTAGAATTATCAGTCAGCATCACAGTATCTGCTGCAGAACACATTCTAGGCCTTTCAATATAACATCAGCCCAGACTGCATTTGCCCTTAATTTATTTAAATCAGTTTAATCCCAAAGGTTTTACACAGCAGAAGTAGAAAATGCCTCCTCGCGTGTGGTTAAATCATGATTATACTTGACTACTACATAAACACTTGTACATCACAATGTGTCTGGCTCGCATTTGTGATCATTTTCATGTTTAACATTTCTTTCAATATACAGCAGCATTTACTTAGGGCAGAGCTCCCACAAAGCAGAGCTTGGCAGCAGCTGGGGGTACTACAGTGCAGTCACAGCCACCTGCCAGCACAACTGGCCAAAACTAAAACGAGCAAAAGGAAGCAAAAACAAAGCCTAAAAACATTAAAAAACAAAACAGAAAAACCAAACGAAAACCCCACTAAAGGTGATTGGCCCATTGGCCTGGTTACTAATATCACAAGAAGAAAACAACTATTAAAGATGACACCTGGCAAAAAAGCTGGCCAAAGCCAATTCCTAGCCATCCTGTAACTTGCCTCTCTGTGCAAACAGAGGTTTCAGTTGCCCACCTTTCAGAGGCTGGAGCCTGCTAGACCAGGTTGAACATTCACCAATGTCTACCTGAATTATCTAAAGCTTTCAATCCACAAGCCCAAGCTTATGAAGTGTGATTCTTCATTTAATTTCCTATATTCAAAATTAACTATTCAAATCTACTTCTGAGAAAGGTCTCAGAATTCACTGAGGACATGGAACGGTTTGGAAAGCAAACTAAGGAACAAGGCAGAAAAACAAATTTGACAGGACCAGGGAGAAACTGCTAAGGGGGAAAAAACGCAAATGTATTTGTGTTTTTATTGCACCCTTCTTACTTATAACTTGTAATTGCTATGGGGTAGTTAATAGTTTATTCAGGCTGACAACCTAAGTCAAAAGTTTATTATTTCATTCCTGTCACTGAACACTTGAAAGTCTTCAAGCTCTTACACCCCAGGTGAATCCAGTATGCATAATACTTGAAAACACATTCTTTATCAGGAAGAAAAATAGATTTAAGCATAGTTGCAAGCATTTTATAAATTCATACAATTCTCAAACTACTAGGTTAATTCCTGAGATTGTTTTTATCTTTTGCTCTTGTGCTTCTTGTTGTCTTATTTCATATTCTGTTACTACTTGTAACCTACATTAATCCTATCTCACCACAGCGCAATAATAAAGCAAATAATTACCTAAGGGATGAAAAGACTGTATTCCTCACTATCTTGCATAAAGATGAGAACCAAACATTTCAGGGACTTCAACAACTCGCTCCTCTTAACAGGAACAAAAAAAAAAGAAAGAGCTTTAAAGATTCCACAGATTCTAGCTCAAGTAAGAAGCTCCCAAAGGGCACTAAGCCACAGAGACACGTGCACACCATCACCTTGTCAGCCCAGGAACAGCTCCCCTCCCAACCAGACTCGTGTGGGCTGGTTGAATTTAGTGGCAGGGAGGTGCAGAGCCCCAGCCCTAGGGCCACATCAGCTGGCATACACAGACAAACATCCCACGAGCCCTCAGGGCAGCACAGCTGGGAATAGGCTACAACCTTCCCTACAACCTTCTGCTCTGTAAGAGGACGAGCTGTAGGAGAGAGGGCTGACACAAACCCAAAATGCACCTGTTTCTCAGCCAGTTCACAGACCCAAACTCCTTCTGCAGCCCCACGTGAAAGCTCTGTCAAGGCACAGGAGCTGGGAGCTGTCCCAGGATGCACAGAATGTGCTGGCAGCAGCACTGGCTCAAACACACCCCAGTTCAGCTGTTGCTGTATAGCAGGTTCTTCAGACTGCTAAGTTTTGTGGTCCTGGCTGTATTTTTCACAACAGCCACTTCAGTACAGGACTTGGGGTAGCAAGAAGTTCTGGAGCTCTGTTTTCTCTCACATAAATGGCTATTTCTCTTCTTCTCCAAGACACACAACTTGAGAAAGAGACACCTCCTCAGGAGGCAACATTTAATCACAACCATTTCCCAAAGTGAGCTTGTAAAATATGCTAAACATTTACAATTATGTACTTAGAAGACTTCAAGACTAAAACCCTGAACTGAATTTTTCCAGTTAAAAAATGCCTGTCAATTAAAAAGTTTAAACTCGACCAGTTCTAACTACAGAGTAGAGCACTCTTTGTCCCAGACCATCATCCAAACACACCCTTGGCCTGAATCCAGTAGCTCTTGTACCTTTTTGGGTATGTTGACTGCAGAACTAAGACATCCAAGACCTATTTAGCATTGCTTAGCCCTGCATCTTCAGAACAGGTGTACAAATACACTTATGCAAACAACTTGAAGCAACTAGGAAGTTTGGGGGTTTTTTTATTTTACAGGGAGAATAAACATGGCACTAATAGGAATCATCTTTCCACAGAAGCAGCTCTCACACCTTGCACACTTAAGACTGCACCACAAGTAGTTCCTAGGTATGAAATCTGGTTGCTGCATGCCATCAATTCATATGGAACTGCTACAGTAAAACACCACAGGCGCATTTTCTTCTCTTTTTCTTTCCGTTCCAGAGAAAGTCATAAAGCCTGGCTGGCTCCCAAGGTAGCTGTGTTAACACTAAAAACACTGACCAGCAGGAATGATTGCAATCACACCACTACAATCTTCCACAGAGGAGGGCAATCATACAGATTAGTGTATGGTCAAATTGCCCCCTAATTCTGGTAATGCCTATCTGCTCTGGATACCCTTACTTTGTATTTTTGTTTCTCAGTCATCACGGAACTGAGAGCTGCAAGAAAAAGGAACAACATGAGTAGTCCTTAGGTAAGAGTAATACTGGGCTGTCAGGAACTAAAAATAGTTGATAGTAGCTGTATCAGGCTTTTTTTTTTTTTACTCTCTACCAGTGTCCATTTCAGGCATCCTGTTAGCGTGATTTAGGATTTTGCAGCTCAAATACAAAGGGCTGCAATCTGAGAGGCCTACAAGAAAATAAACCTTATCAGACTTTTTTTCTTTCCCCCCAAGTGCCAGGTGTAAATTACAAAATGAAAGGACCTAGAGAAGTTTTTAAGCCTGATTTTAGAAAAATACAGTATTAGCCTCAGATTCCAAGGGGATGGAGAGATAGAAGCAGCAAGGAAGTGCTCCCAGAATTGTTTTCTAGCCTGGAGACACAAGCTAGCCACATGAACAGGAGAGAGGCACTTTATTTACAACACATACATTACTGAATGCAAGATCTATTGGCCCTTCACGCTTCTGTTTTTAACAAAAAGCAACATATTCGCTTGTGTTTATTAAAAATGTAATTGGACTTCAGTGCTTTTGAGACACCTTCTGAGCAAAATACAAAGAGACTACATTACATGTTAGTTGGCATGGCATTTAGAATAGCAACTAAATGGTCCTATTTCCTAGTTTAATGTTCAATTCTTCATAAATCACACAATCAAGGTCATGTAACACAGTACCTAAACCAGTTAAATGCCACCTACACCCCAGACCTCCACCTGTAACTAATATTTTCCACTCTGCTCCCTATCCCTTCTCTCACTGCAGTCCTCAGCCAGGCACCAGCCAACTTCTCACCTCGATGCTGGTATTTGTGAGCACCTGCCCCACCCACAGCAGCTGTGCAGGTCTTTGACTGCCTGGAGAATAACTCTGAAGTGCAGACCCCCCAAAAAAGGAGAAATATTAAAACTTTTCTGAATAATTTGAGACTAATAAAAGATACATCAGGACATTGAAAGGCTTGTTTATTCCTTTTAGACCACTCAAGAAAACATTGCATCCTTTTCTGTGAAGGGAAGACAGGTTTGTTTGTTGAAGCAGAAGCGTGTTTTATCAGCCTAATCTCCTTCCACGTTTGTCCCTCCTCCACAGGACACCACCATGTAAATACCTATGTCTGAAAACACATCTACACGAGTGCAGGACTTGTACTGGAGCAGTTTAAGGCATAGTTTTATTACACAAAGATGCAAAAATCCATCCTAGAAGAGGCACATCTTAGGTAGCTGTAAGAACCGTGCTGGCACATCTGCTGCTAAAGCAACAATTCCAGCTCTGCAGTGGCTTAAGTGTGCTGAGATGGAAGCGTTGCTTTGTCAATGCATAAACCACAACAAAGCATTGGTGATAAGCCTTTTCTCCAAGTTTGACTGAAGGTTTGCCTGCAGAGGGCACACAGAAGCATGACACATTTGCCTACTGTGCACCTACAATTTCTACACGATCATTATCACTACTCAGGTGACTGAGCAAGCTGACAGTTTGTGACAGGTTATCTATCACGTATAGAAAGTCACAGAAAGAAGAAGACAGGAAGAAAATGCAGATTACCATGCAAAAGATGTTGAAGGATTGTGGCAAAGATTGAGGATTAAGAGACAGAAATAAGAAGAAGCCATACCCTTTGGCTGTAAAGTGCTGAGGGGAAACTACAAGTACCCTCACATTAGAGCTCACCACCCTGCTCTGCATGCCATGTCCACATTATCATTATTTCAATTAGATTTGCTTCCTGGACAAGCTTGCAGCTCTCCAGTGCCAGTACCTCCCATACAGCAGTTTTTATCTGGGCAGAGAGTTGCAGATAGATCAGGGATTGCCTTCTACACCATAAGCATTCAAGACAGCCATGGGGCTTCAAGAAAAAGGCTGCCCAGACTGTCCAGGAAAAAGGGGTTTTAAGAGATGGAAAGAAGGAAATACTGATTAAGGGTCACAGTTTCGTTGAGGTTTAGCCTTTCAGACGTTTGTTGCTTTTCTACTGAAAACTGCAGGTGAGAAAGCCTAGGCAGAAAAGGAAGAGAGAAGCCAAGGAAACAAAGCAATGGTTCTATACAAGGACAGAAGCACATTCCATCTTCACCAGACTAAAGAGAGAGGTTTCATTATTAGAAAAAACAAAATTTTAAAACCCAAAAAAACAACATATATGTTCTCCCACAACATTTAGGCATTATAATAATAAAAAGGCACTATAAAACCACTGAAGTAAATTAGTGCGTTAGAAAAAAACAAACAGGGCACAGGTTAATGGTACCAATACCTATCTTTGCAAGATAAGAAATTGCAATCTGCACCCCAGCAAATTCCCAGTATTTACTATAATCTTAAGTAACAAGAAAGTCAAACACAACAGATCACTTCTGCTCCTACCTTCTGCTTTCCATACACAGCAAAGGGTGGCAGCAGCTACAGCTCAGCTCTCCTGAGCTCAGGCTGCACTGCAGCTGATTCCAGCCACACCAGCATGAGACCAGCCTCAGGTTGTACAGCCAGTGCCTGGCATCAAAGTGCATTTCCTCTCAGGTAAAGGCAGCTCTGAGCTCTTCCTTCTTCTCGAGGAGGGAAGCAAGCCCCACCACAGCTACAAAAGTCTACGCTTGTCAAAGCTTTCCCTTACCAGCTTCGAAGAGTCAACTTCCACAGATACCCCAAAGATCCTGCTAGGGAGAGCCAGCCCCAGCTGGGCCTGTTCTCCTTTTATGAGATCCAGGTGACAGCCACCTGCACCCATTAAAAAGGGTAATGCCCATCCTGAGAGTGATTCGGGTCTAAGCAGTGAAAAGTGATGATGATTAAAATCACCTGAGTACCAGCCCAGGTGACTTAGCTCTGGACAGGCACAGTGGTGTCCTTACTGCAGTGGGGTGATGCCTTTTTTTGGTCTTAAAATTGAGAGGAATATAGGACTTGTCTTTACAAACAAGCTCTGGGCCTGCTGGTGGACAAGGCTAAGCACCATGAGATAAGGAAGACAATGGGAGGAATTCCATTGATTGATGAATTCAAGAGATATGTATCTTCAAACATACCAAAAGTCTGCCGACAAGGCAGAGGGGGTTTTACAGTAGAAGAGAATTTTTAGGCATTCCGGGAAGTCTGTACCTCTTGAGTACCTCAGGCAATGGGGAAAGAGAGAGGGAAATGCGGTCCGGGAAAGAGGGAAAATAGGATAAAAAGGAGGCTGCGACCTCCAAAAATTCGAGAGACCCCAGGGGAATGCCCCATGGCCTCTCCCTTTATTCGAATAAAGTAAAGGGACTCCTCTGTCTCCTTTTTGGACATAAACCTCTGGTGTTGGTGGATTAATTTTCCTGACAAAATCAAAAGCCAAACACAGTTAGAAGGGAAAAAGGGATTTTACCTTGGTTTTTATTTGAAGGATCCTTGGTGCACTCCGTCCAGGTGGAGCAGGCTGGAATGCACATCCAAATGCACACCAAAATGCTCCCCCGTGGGCACCCCCGAAATGCACCCACACAATAGTTTGGGTATAAAATTATAGGCTTTACCAATGAGCATATCTATCAAAGATTCCCCAATGGGAGGCTGAGTGAAGCCCCCTCCCCGAGGAACCTTCTCCCCATGGACAGGCCTCTCTTAGTTTACAAAATGTGTTCCAGAGAAGACCTTGGTGTTTGAGCCTTCCAGGATGTTTGGTCTCCTCAGAAGTAACGGAATACTGGGCCTATGCTGGTTATCAAACCTGAACAATTAGAAGTATGTGGGCTAAAAGGCCCTTAAGAACACATAAAAGTTATACAAAAGAGTAGAGAGAGGGAGTATATATAAAAAGCAAAAAACATCATGGCATCAGGGGCATTCCCTGCCCCAGCACTGGCAGGGGCTGGATGGCACCTGGGAGTCTTTCCCAGTGCATGGGAGCTCCTGCAGCTCTGGTAGCTGAGGCATGTCATGTGTCTTCTGGAAACTGGGCACCACAGTGGCTGGCATCTCTGATTTTTTTGCAGTTCATCTGTCTTAGGTCTGAGATCAACAAATGGGATTTTAACCCCCGCTCCCAGTGTAGCAGAAAGTTGAAGCCAAGGGGAAACTCATCAGGAAGGTGCTCTGAAATCTCAGAGCCCTCAGTGGGAGAGCCAGAACCCTGATGGGGCTTTGCCTTACCTTTTCTGTAAAATGGAGAACAGCAAAAAGTACACAGAGTCTTGTATTACAAAACCAAGGGTTTGTTACAGCATAAACTAGCTAAATCTTTTTTTGCATCAAAGTCTAGTTGTGCTGAGCAGTACAAAATATAAATAGAAAAATCTTAGCAATGCCTCTCCTCCCTGCTTGCTGTGAACTCTCTCAGGCCAAAACCTAAAAGCTCCACAAACCTGTCAGCTGGAGCAATAGCCTGGTGCCTCTAAGAGTCTTTTTACCACCTCATTCAGTGATCTGCTGGTTTAGATATTTCCCATCCTCTGCTCAGGCCACATTTCCCTGAAATCCTGCCCTGCCCAGGATCTTGCCCTGCAAGATCCGTAATTATATTCAAAGTGCTCTCATTACCGTGTCTATTGACAACATTTCCATACAAATAGGACTGGATTGGTTTGTTCCCTAACAAGCTCACATGCCTAACAGAGATTTCTTTCTAAATTCTTCACTGAGATTTTTACTGTGAAGTAATTCAGGAGAAATTTACCCACCTTCACCTCCACCAAGACATGCCCCCTGCCTGCTTCGGTGATAACCGTGAACACAGCAAAAAAACTTCATAAAATGTAGTCTCACTTGCCCAGGATGACTGGCCAGGCACACTTTGAACTGCTCGAAGCCTGTGCCCTTGGGTCCCTGCCTTTGTCACACAGGACCCTCACTCAAGATGTAGATGTTTCTCATCCACGAGCTCTTCTTCTGCACTACCCACACGTTTAAAATGACATTTCTTGCCACAAGACACAGAGCTGCACCTAAGCCACTCACAAACACCAAGGTCAAAAAAGGGGGAGGAAGGCAAATTCCCCATGAAGGTCCTTGACGAGCTAGATAAACACTACTGAAGACCATCATAAAATGTATCTGGTGCCTTTTATTGGAGATGATGTGGCTGGAAGACAACAGAGATACAACCAGATACATGCATGGTACGTATATGCAGATTTGTTCACTGCCTGTATTAGATTTTTCAATTTCCAATGTGAAAGACAGTAATAAATCAACATTTCAAGCAGCTAAGTGAATAGATCTTTTGTTAGTTCACAAAGCACAATATTGCTGCCCCAAAGCAAGAACATACAGGCCAGAAATATGTCCATCTATTTGTAATATTGCTGGATGAAGGTACACTTTTTAAAATACCTAGTGGCTTGGTAACCCCTAAAGGTAATGTAGATTGGGCTGTACCACTGTTTACTCATATTTCTGTTGCACAGAAATCTCAGATTCTTTAGAGTGTATATTTGTAATTTTGACATTTTCTGAAATGAAAGTGAGAGGAGAAATGGGCTAAGTTCAGACACCTGAAGTTAGATATTAAGGTTTGCAGAGGTAAATCAAAGACACAAGGAAAGCTTTTATATGTGAAGAACGCCAGAGCAAATTAAAATAGGTATTGACAAGAATAATCAACACAGTGGAAATGAAGAGCATCTGCACCATAACAGAGGGTGTATAAAATCAGAGTCTGCATCAAGAGAACATAATTCATATTTCTGCAGGTAGATATCATGTATTCAGATCTTATTAAAACATAGAATACAGCATTTCAGACTATACTCTCAGTCAGACTCAAATGGAGGCGGGGACACCAGAGGAAGATAGATGGAGTTTCAAAAACATCGTTGATATAATACCGGAGATAGTAACCCTGTTTTTAGGAAACATTTTGGCGTGGTGCTCTTTCAGGAGCACCTCTAGAGCCATCATAGGAAATGGGATCCAAATGTGGGCCCAGCCCCGTTCCTCAGGCTGTGCCTGATGCCCCTGGGGCTGGGGCTGCCCTTGCTGCTCCCTCCTATGAGCAGTGCATGCAGGCATCTCCAGCTGATTTGTGTTTATCACAGTGGTGAGAAGGGCTGCACTTCTGTTTCCAAACCACAAAAACAAGAGAGACAAGGGTAGTAACAGGGATGACTTCGAGGCGCGCTGCAATTTCTTCTGCCACACCGCAGGGAAAAGGTGGGAACAGAGAAATGGAGAGTAGAGAAGCACAGCAGTGTCTCCCAGGGCAGTCCAGAGAATAAAACAAGGCTCGAATAGCCTGAAAACATACAGTCTCACAGCTTCTCAGGCAGGAATCCTGCAAAGGTGTACTTGGAATTGATTTGTTGTGTTTGCTTACTTTTAATTTTTTGGTCTTTTGATAACTAGAAGTTCCAATCCATCTTTTTTTACATTTGTGCTCTTTTGTTTTTTGTTTTTCTTATCTGTGGAAATCAGAATTTCACCTCAGCTTTTTCTTTTGTAATCCACATCACGACTGCCACAGTAATTTACTTATCAGACAACAAAAATCCCTGTGCACTTTATGTTTGCAGTACTGGAACCTGTGCCAGCCGTGCCATGCCCGTTATGTGCCCAGAAGATGTGAAAAGGAGCAGCTGCAGTGATGTCAAAGAACTGCAATGAGGGGTGAAGGAATCAATTCTTCATTCCTCAGGAAGAAGGGAAATAGAAGTACTGAGCTGGGTTTACACTGCTTCTGCTGCTATGGATTTATGGCACATTGTAATACAATTATCTACAAGCAAGAAATCAGCAGGCTGCTAAAAAATGGCAGCAGAGGGCTGAATAATCTACCCCTGGTGCTGAAGGAGAGTGGATTTAATTTGTCCCTAATTTGGCAGGGATCTCACTCTGTGATAGGGTAAATAAACAAATTGCAGGTAAAATAAACCTACACACGCCCACGTTGAGATAATCTGACTGACGAGGTGTCTGGATGTTGTGTGCATAAGAATCTCCAACCAAGTACTGAATTCTAATTGACTTTCACGAGTCAATTCATACTGGATTTCACAAAGGCAGTTGTCAATGCTCTGTGGTTGAACAGCTTATTGAATTAGGAGAAAGTCACTCACTATTCTGAGCAGACTGCATTCTGAAAGTACAGGTGAAACAGCTAAAAAATCCCATCAAATATGACTTAGCAGGAAAAGGATTTATAAAAATTCCATTGTAAATAGAAGCATATTGTTCTGATTTTACTTCCATTGTTCTGTGAAATTAGGATTACTTCTATAAATAATGAACAAATGAATTTTTATTTATTGAACATAAGAAATGATTTTTTTCTTTACAAATGGCCCCATAGATTAAATACTGTTTATATATTTCAGAAAGCTGTGGGAGAGCTGTGGAGAGTTCTGTTTAAATCACCCCAAGTGATTTATAAATCACTTCTAAATTGTTTAAATCATCTCCAGCTCATAAGGAAACTTCTTGTTAGAGAAGCAGCTAACTATGTCTTTTCATACTTGAAATATCCTGATGCTTTGAATAATACATGACATTTGAATGCTTATTTTGCACTGGGGACCCAGATCATCTACTAATCTTTGGGGATATTGGGACTTGACATCCAGCTCAGAAGCTTACTTTATGCAGTAACCAGTTCAGAGCAACTTAAAGAACATCAGCTGTGAGGGTCACTTCTCAATCTTCCTGACTCCAAAGTTAAACTATTTCAACAAATACTACAGGTTTGCAATAAGATGAAAAATGTACGTTTAAGGAAGCTTTCAAAATGGCTTAGTGAGATGTAAATTGGCTGTGATTGAGTGGAAACGAAACTAGGTGCTGTGATGGTACCTTTTTGCTGTGGAAGTGTGAGAGTTTTGTCACTCGGGAATGACATACTTCATTGTCAGGAGAAAAAGAGATTCCACAGAGCCAGGAGTTTCTAACAGTGCGAAGCAGCACCATTCATTTTGCAAGTCAGCACAGCCTTCAATCATGTTTCTCAGTTTCATATTGGATGCTCTCATTACTGTTTTCTTTTCACTGACTCATCTGGAAAATGTGGAGATCTTGAGCAGTTTACATCAACTAATCCCCCGGGCTGGGGAATATGGCACAAAACAATGCACACCCCAGCCCCCCCTTATCCTTTTCATGATATAAATCTTTAATATGCATCATTATGGCACACAGGAAACCTAACTGCAGAGTAGTCACACAGAGCACATGTCACCAGTCGCTCAAAAGAGGGCCTGTGGGTATTTCAGGCTGCGTGGGTGAGTGTTTTATTTATCACATGGATATGACAACTCTCTTCATGTAGTAGGTGAATGCAGTATCTGCTGTTCCACCGCCAACATTTGTTTAATGTAGTCAAAGAAAAAAATATTTTTTTTTACATAATTTGTTTTCAAGTATTCTACTCTGTAGCATGATGGATTCTGAAAGCCACGGCGACTTTTACAACTGTTTTCTTGGAAGAGGTCTAATAGCACTTTTAACATAGTTGGATTATTTCACCATGTAAGAAATTTCACTTTATTTTCTGCTTTCCACATTCATTCAATTTATTTTCATCAGGTACCAACTTGCAGTCCAGCAAACCAATCTCATTCCATATTGATTTGTGGTGAGGCAAAAGGACAAAAGAAAGCAAAAAGAATAGGAAAAAGGTAGCCAAAAAACAGAGAAGCCCTTGACCTCCTTCCTTTCTGTGGCAGCCTGGCTTGGCCGAAAGATTAATGTTGTAATATGTATGAAAGTAATTCCTCAAATACAAGCAGTATAAATGTATTTCTAGCCCCTCTCAGTGTGGTATTTGTTTACTAGATTTGGATAGTTAACACGTTGTGACAGGAGTCGTGATTCAGCAGAAAATATTTTCTAGTTGAAAAACGCACATAACCCATAGCTGGTGAAAACCAAACACAAGCAGAAAGTTTCTTTGCCCACCTTAAGTACCTCACTCCTGATATGCTCCAAGCTCCAACATTCAGCCCATGCCTGTATTCAGAGTGGTTTGAGCCTGCACTGTGATTATTTACACGCTGTTAGTACAATGCTCACACTCTGCCAAGGATGAGCGATTTTCAAAACTGCTGATGCTGAAATGCTCTTCAAAATAAAGGTTCTGATCATATGAGCTACTGACATGCTCAGACTGTCACAGCTGCCGAGGGCAGGTGTGCTATAACATGT
The DNA here is from genome assembly GCA_013398115.1 of Falcunculus frontatus. Taxonomy (NCBI): domain Eukaryota; kingdom Metazoa; phylum Chordata; class Aves; order Passeriformes; genus Falcunculus; species Falcunculus frontatus. The sequence goes on along the minus strand of VZRV01004309.1, from coordinate 58,135 downwards.
CAGAAACACGTTTAAAACACACGAGGGCTTGCATCAAGCACCATTTGGATAGATGTAAGTAATGTGAGAACAGTTCACTGTCGTATAAGAACTCAAATTGCCCAATAACCTTGTTATAATTGCAAGCAGATTATGTGCAGAAAGTCTAATATGGAGAGCAAAAGATAATTTAGAAGAAAGATGTTAGGAGCAGTCAGCTCTTTACTTTTCATCTTCTGATGCATGTGCTTATATCTATGTTATCCTGAAATGCTGTCCATCAAAACGGGTTTCCAGACAAGATTTCCTAAGGTGTCAATTTATAAATCAGATACAAATGTGCACAAGATGAGTCTGACTCAGCTTTGAATCTGACCTAAAAGCATTTCTTGTCATATGGAAGCAAATTATGATGGAGCAGTAAAACAACAGAAACACTGCTGAGAAACATCGGTGCTATTCCTGGCAGTGGGATGCTGCTCAATGTCACAAAAAACTGACAGATCAGAAACTGGTGACTAAAAGAAAATAGGAAACCAGTAGCTTCAAGTGTCTATATTTATTAAAATATACTCTGCCTGGATTGTAAACAAACAAGGTAGTTTTGGCCATCTTTTCTCACACAGAAGCATGACCACTACCACAAACCCTGCCATCTTCAAAGCATAACAGGTACTAAGACTTACCAAATGGAGTTGCTTTAGCATGTCATAATCTAATTTTAAAAGTAAGATTTAAAAGTTAATACTCCCTTCCATTTAAAAATCACCTGGAAATCTGAGTTGTCTTTTTCTTATACTTTTATGTACACTCTGTTTACTTTTATTCTCCACAGAAGGAAAGACAAGAAAGGTGAAGGATGGGTGGGGACATCAGAATTGGAAATGCTTTGCATTATCTGGTAATCTCATATGCATTCTATGCAAACACCATAGCAATTCATCAGTGCTGAAAGATCTGCAAACATTTTAAAAAAGACAGCTTTAATTCCAGTACAAAGTATACTCCCAAATGCAGCTCACATCCAGAAGATATCAAGAAAATAGGTGTTGTGATTTGTCTTTGGGTTGTTTTTTTTTTAAATTACATTATTCTTAGAGTGGCATAATCTTTGTTTGGGGAGGAGAGGTTGAAGTTTTTTTTCCTCAGGGACTGAATAAAACCTCTGAGGATGGTCAAGAAAAAAATAGTAACAATCTGAACTGATCCAAACTCTGGAGAATACTTTTTCCTTTCTACATCCTCTCCCCTTTGGTAGAGGTTTGATACAGCTGCTGGTGGAGAAGGTTAGCAGTTTATTGCTATGGACAGGGATGCAGTCATTTCAAAGTCCTGGAACATGGTAAGTCTACCAATCTGCCTGTGTATGAAGAAGGGATCTTGAAAAAGATGGACCTGCTGGAGAAAACAAGAGGAAAGGAACCATTCTTTTGTAGTTTTCTGCCATCATTATCAAGTAAAGCCCAAACACCTCTGTCACTGACCAGTCCATCAGGACAAACCCTGTAGCAAATATGTGACCTTCTCGTTCATGAAACCAGAATACCAGAATACAAAGAGTGCCTTTCAGATAAACTGGCCTAGTTTATCTGTACAAAGAAAATAAATTTATTATGTTCACATTACACCTTCTGGAATTCTCAGAGCGCCATCTGTTTTTAAGCAAACAATTGCAACTCATAAAGTAGTATATCTACAGTGATTTACAGAGAGCAGTTCAGACCTTTATCCCCAAGTATGATGGCTGAAAATTACACACTTTTCTAAATCGATGCTTCCTAGAAAGTCAGGATCAATGCAGATGTCCTTTTCATTCTTTAATATTGTATCTATTCCTAAATTGGATTAGATTAAATAATATTAGATTGATAGATAATGCAACACATATCTTTTATCTCAATTTGACTAAACAACACTTGCAATGCTCCTAAAGCAATGTTTTTTCATTTGAATCTTTACGTATACAGCTGGAGATTCAACTGAGTTTCTATTCCCTCTTTGTACTGCTACTACCTTTGATGAAATTTATTTGGATGTGTGAAAATGGGAGACTCTGACATGGAATTAATTCAGAACAAAATCAGGGAGGGAAGTAGGAAATAACGCATAGCGTGTCTCCAATAACCCTTTCTCCTCTTAGTACATAAAAAGGAAAAAACTCTGAGGCACAGAAAATAAAAGAAGGTTCTTTACTGACAACTGCACTCATCCCTAAAGAATCAGAATGGTATCAACATTTCATCAGGTGCTTGGGCCTTTCTAATATAACTTTGATAGTGCTGGTGTAATGACAAGTTTCGGTGGAAAACAGCCCTCCTCTTTTCATGCCGGGTGTCTTGATTTTGAGAATCACCCCAAGACACCTGGTAATGTGAATCCAAAAGATGTGTTCTGACTGAGTGTCCTCCTATTTAATTACTTCAAAAAATAATCGACCTCAGGTTTTTCATCAGCAACAGGTGCCTCAGATGCCAGATATTTTTGTATTATACATAATGGAAGAAATGATCCAACCAACTACAGATGGCTTGGTTTTATTCTACCATGGTAGTCAGCAGTTATATATTACTATTGTTATAAGAGATTCTGATTCTGAAAGACAGAATATCTGAAGATGAGGTTCTGAATTAAAAATGTGGATCTAAAACTATTGTGAAATTAATTTGAACTTGTATCTCAGTTCTAGTAAGTTCTGAGAGAATGGTTATGTACAAATATTTGTAATATTTCCGAAGTTACACAGATATTTTGCCAGCTATAAATCTGAAAAGGGTTGGATTTCAGGGGGAGGAAATTATGTGACAAGGTGAGTTAAGTAGCAGTTTCATTTATGGTGTAGTTAAGCTGAGATGTCAGGATTTATGAATGTTGTTGGAAAGGTCTGAATAGTTTTCATAGAAACTACATAATATTGGTGTGCTTTTAAAGTTCAGGCCACTGTCAATTCTTCACTTCTCTCTTTTAATGTAATATCCCAGCCTTTCATTCTTATGACAACCGCCACCAAAATAAAAATCAATTATTTAGGGCAAAACACTTTTTGGTGCAGTTGTGACTGGAGGAAGAATAAAAAAGAAATCACATCCATCACAGGTTGCCAGTATGACTTGAAGGAGGAAGGGCAAAATCATGGGAGGCAAAAAAGTCCATGAGTCTTTTTCCATATGGGTCTCTCCAGTGGAAGTCTAACAAGCCTAATATTCAGTGGTTTGGAGAATTACACCATGGTCTGAAATATGGTGTCAGATACACTGATTTAGTTCCTGTCTCTGCATTTCTCTCTGGACCTCTAAATTATAGAGCCATGCAAAGAATTGGACAAATCATCACAGGGAGCTTGGAGCTGGATCAAGAGCTGTGGCAGAAGTGATCCTTAATTCAGTCTTACTCTGAACACCTCATTCTTCTGTGCCCTCTAACAAACAGAAGTAACCCCCCCAGCAAGATTTTTGGTTAGTCCCTCGACATCAGCAGGCTTTGGGCTGCCCCAGTCATTGCTTTCTCTTCTGCAAGAGGATTTTTTTCCAGAAATTGCTGGGGAATGTGTAAAGTGCTGTTATTTCTCTACGTTATGTCAATACTGACCTACAAAAGAGGATGCACCATTAACCGGCCAAATGGAACTTAGATCCTTTCAGGCTACTATGATAAATAAATTATTTTTAATCCTAGACACTAAAGCATGCCTATAAATTTAGCAATACAATTTAAAATACCTTCATTATATTTGAAACATAGGCAGGTAGTTTAATGACAGTTTTAGATGATAATTGCAAAGTTATAGTCAAGGTAAAAATTGCTACAAGAACAGATGTCCTAAGGGCGAAACAAGCTTTTGATTCTGGTGTGATCCAAAAAAGGGTGAAGGTGTGAAGCTAAAAGGCATCTGGAGAAGTTTGGGAAGGAAAGCAGGGAAGCAACCACTAATCTTCGCAGAACCTGTTAAGCAATAATTAGCAGGAGTTCAAATAACACACTCTCCCAAATGATTCATTCATTTTGGCCACAGAGATTTAAAACTGATACCCACAACTGCTACAATCATGCTCAAGGTGTACTTTTCAATAATGTTTTAGTACTGGCATATTTCTAATATCAGTTGACGAGTAGATTCACGTGAGACAGAGTTGGAAAGAACATCTTTCCCCTGCTGAAGAGTTCAACACTTTTATATGTAACTGTTTAAAGCTGAAAGGTAAAGGGTAAATAAGGTTATTGAAGAAACCTGCTGTCTTTTTCCCCACAGGGTAACATTCAAACATGACAACTAGAGCATCAGCTTCTAGTTCAAATCTTTTGGGGAGTGGCATTTGCTCGAAACTTGAAGGAATAGAGAATAATGACAAAAAAGACCCCATCATTTATATGCAATATGGCAACTAAAAATCAAAAGATTCATAACTCGATAAATGAAAAATGTTCCGATGCCCACACCTAATACAGTTGAAATACTTGGAGCAATTTAACAGATACATTTGGACATTGAGATTCTATCTGACCTGTTTCTTATCATCAGCGTTCAAATACTTGATAAAAAACCCCAAACAAGCCACAGACACACATTCAATTCTGTGTTGGGTTTCCTACAGTTGGGAGCCCCTCTAGCTGCATTTCATGGTTGAATATGAGATGATGAACAAACTCAGAGTGCTGAAAAATATGATCTTAAATGTGCTGCTCACAGGCACTGATTTGAGAAATAAAACAAGTTCAGATTTCAAAGCAAGCAAGGACTTGAAGTATTAAGAAAAAAATAGATTATTTCATCCAGCTTTCACCATTATGCGTGGTATAATGTGTGTCATTCTGAAAGGATGACTTAAGAAGTATAACTCAGCAAAGCTGTTCCAATTACAATATATAATCTTTGAGGAAGAATCTGGGAAATGTCAGTTAGAGACAAGACTCTGGGGAAGAAGCAATAATAAGAAATGGCCTGGAGTGAACTGTAATAGTTACCCAATGGTCTGAAGATGGAACCCTCACAAATTGTTGGGAGTTTTGTTTAAGTCAGACTTATTGACCAGGGTTCATTAAATGCTATATTGTCCCAAGGAGAAGGCTGGTCATGCATAAAAACATTTCTGTTAATGGTATAAGCCCATTAAATTTTTTTTTTTTAAATCCTGCAAATAAAAAAAAAGCATGCTTCCGTGGTTTAGAGTTAATTGAGCATTTCCAGGGGGAAATTTAGAGCACGACTTTATAGAATGATTAAAAACACCCGAATTCTCATTGCTTACATCCCGTGGAAGCTCTAGGGATTCATAAGAAATTAAATGGTGGGTGATGGCAGTAGATCTGGGTGAAGTCTCCAGTAGTGTCTTCAATGGAGAGTGACTATATTACTAGCACATCTTTGTAGTAAGATCATTTTTGGGGGCCAGGAGTGTGTGTGTCATTGAAAACACTCTTTGCATCCTGTTTTTCAATAGCTGTTAATCATTAATTTTAACTTCTCAAAGCAAAAGGCTTCTTGGCTATCAATAAAAATCGTTAAAATTCTGAATTACATTTTTTTTTCCTCCTATTTTTTTTTCCCTAGCTTTTCTTAAGTCATACTTGAATATCTATTTTCTTGCCTAAGTCATTAAACTGTTGTGAAATAAGGCAGGTAAATGAGAGCTCCTGTTTCTCCTGTCTCATGGGTGTGTTGATGCAGCAGTGCTGCTCTGCCTACAGTGGGCTTTAGGCTCTTCTCTCTCCCTGTTGGTACAACACAAAGCTGTAGAAGACCCAGGTTAAGGCAATTCCACCTACTGACAGGCTGAGTTTCTTCCCTCACCAAAGTACACACACATTTTGCACAGAGTCGAGATTTTGTATTTACCCGGTGTCTTTTAATTAAAGAGAAACTTATTTAATTACATGGACTGCTTTGGTCATGGTGGTGGTTTGTTGTTTTTTTTTTTTTTTTATGGCAACATATCTTCTCTCCAATATTTGCAAACCATGCCAAGGTTTTCAGAGCAAGCATAATTATGCTGATCCCGGTTTAGGAGACCTTTTCATAAAGGGAAGAAGCAGTAGCAGTAAGCAGTTTTACGAAACTACATTTACAGGAAACATTATATAGGATTCTAAAATTAAACTTGATTGAGGGCATTTGTTAAAGTGCTAAACAAATTAGAAGAACTTAATAGAATATTTTAAGCACTTTAAAAGGAAGAAAACAGATCTTTCCCCTTGTCCAGTTATCTTGAAAAGCCTTTTAAATAAATAACACTATGACATTTGATATAATTAGGTTCAAAACCTATCATGAAATGGTATCCATTTAAGGGCTTCTATTTAACAAACTATCAGGCCTTTGGATTAGGGGAAGAAGAGAATTCTGATGAACAATTAAACAAATGTCATCTCTTTACTCGATCCACTTTTATTTGTTTAGTGAAGAAAACATTAATGGAAATGCAGATACATTAGGACATTATGATAACTAGTACATTAATAATGCAAATAGCTTAAGAAGGTTAATTACTTCTCAAATGAGTAGTTACTGGGTAATGTTCTTCCTTTGCAAAATACACCAACTCATTCAAAGATAAAAGCAATTCCTTTTTTTTTTTTTTTTGTCTGCAGCTACTATTGAAATATATATAAGCATTTTGACCTGTTGGGTTTGAAAACAATTATCAGTCAACAATTATAGGCTGAAGTCCAGCATTCAAAGATCAGGAATACATTATCAGTGAAAAATTTTTAGCCCTTATGCAGCATCGAAAGCAGACAATTATTTCTGTGACTGCTAAAACGTGCCTTTCCCCAAAAGGCCAAAACATAAGCACCATATTTGAATTTCAGATGATTATTGCTGCTCTTGAAGACAATTAAACCACAATAACTGCTCCCTTGGTTTGCATGAATGCATTCTCTCAGTTGTTTTAACATTGTTTGAGATCCAATGTATGAAGTCAACTGTCTCTGTTAGATTCAGATAAATAACTGAGTTGAATTTCTGGTTTAAACCAAAGTATAACTGTTTGGTGAGTGGGATTTCAACATATCTACCCTTTTATTAATTTCTCACACTAAGAAAAAAGTTTCAGTGTATCCTTCCACAGAGCAGAGCAAAAGTCAAGTTCTGTTGCAGTGAGATCAGCATTTGATGGAACAAGTCATAAAATGAAATCATATGCAAGTTTCCAAAGGGAGCTCGCTTTCAGAATTATTATTTACTCTTCGGTTTGTAATCACTATTTTTGGCTTCAACCAAGGTAGGAACCAAGGTCACAGTGATTCCTGCAGTTACTAATCAAATGTGGGATGGAGAAATCTCCCATCCCAGCTGACTGTTGTCCTTTTTCAGAGGATGTTCTTGCAAATCAGTGTCCTTTCTGTAGTCCTTACTACATATTCCTAGTTATTTTCTCCCTGGAAAGCTCAGTTTTCCTTTTTTTGACCCGCCTCTCAGCCAAATTTGCAAGCAGTGCCACTGAAGTGACATATTCAGGTATTTTCCTAACACAGTCTCACACTCTGGTGAACAGCTACGAGGTGGGCTCTTGATGAGCACTGAGCTCTTCAACCTCCACAAGACCTTTCACCTCTCAGGGCTGATGACAGCAGCAAATGAACAAACTCTCCACTCAGAGGTGCAACCCTACACTACAAAATCTAGCTCTGAAACACTTCCAGCTAATTATAAATACTGCATTAGCTCAACTTTGGGGTCAGGATCCTTGTCAAAGTAGATATAATTATTGACATCTACGCAGGGATGGGAATGCTCTGTGTGCTGGTTCAGTACCTCGGAATACAGGAGTTTGATTCTCTTCAACTCTTCAGAAAAACGTGCACAATGAATATCAATATTCAGCACTAACAACGACAAAAATTATCCCTGTACATTGCCATACTTAATAGCAGCTGTTAATATAACAACCTTCATGGATCAGTTTCAATTACACGTTCTTACACATTTTCCTATGGTGATTTTTTTCCACGTTTTTAAATGGTGGATCCTGAGATGTCCTGCATTCTGCTAACAACATGCATTTTGTGCATGTTCCTAATATTGACATATCTAAATCTGACTTTCTAGGGCTCAAATGATTTTAAAACACCCACATTTTCTGCTATAGTGTCAAATATCTATAAATATCCCCTTCATTTTTCATACCAGGTCTTACTGTCATGTCCCCATTCCTTTTTTTCAGAGAATTTTGGTCCCTGTATTTGAATATTGCAGTGAAAAAAACAGTTTTGCAATTTGGTAATGAATTATTATGGCATAACAGAATCCATCAGTTCTTCCCAAATCTCCCTAACTCTGAGCTGTTGGCTGCTCTCTTTTTGCTGCCAAACATCAGAAAGTTCTTACATATGGGAAAAAATACCAAGTTTCAAAGATGAATATCCTTTCAAAGTGAAGCTTCCTGTTTTGTTTCTCTAGCTACTAGGTGTTAAAACCATACTGGTTTATCTGATCTGGAAAGATCAGATAACAACCACTCAGCTAAGGAGAAGATTTTTGTTCACTCTTTTTGCAGGGAAAAAAAAAATCCTGTAAAAGCACTCTTTCTGAAGTAAAAAATATGTTTGCATTTCCTGTAACATAACATTTTCACAACATTGGGTCATTTTTTTTTTCATTTTAGGGTTAGGCTGTACACTAACCACCAGTATTGTAATCACCAGATATACTTAAATAGCAGAATTTTGTGATACTGATATGAAATGTGAACATGGCCACCTCTCTCCATGACCACGTCTCCATTTAGGACTTTCTAGTCACCATTAAACAGTTCCAAAGTTCTCTCACTAGGTTTCTCATTTGTGGTTTTTCAACAGAAAAAAACCAATGTAGCAACACTGGTGACTATTTTCGGGTACAGCTAAAAGATATTCTTAACATATATAAATTCCACTCACACTTTTTTGCGGGTTTTAAATATTAAACGAAAGAAAAACGGTCATTATTAACACGACATGTCGGAAAGAAAATGAGTTCATAAATATTTTTGCGATTACTTAGTTGTAGCATTCTATTTCTATTCCCTGTAGAAGCAGTGTTACTGTTGAGCATAATTTTTGAGCCACAGGACGTATGCAGCAGAGATAAGGCTGCAGTCCCAGGAGCTGCTGCCCAGCTCCAGCGTACATCACCCTGATGAATCCTAACCGTTTATATCCTGCTTTTTACTGGTTACTGTAAGCAAGGGCAGTTAGTTTGGCCTTACTGGAACTGGGCAACAGACCCATCTCTCATATTATAGATTAACCTGCCTCACAATCCCGTGATAAATGTGCTGCTGATAAATTTCTTTATACATTATTTATTCAGTCTGTTTCTACTCTCTGGATCTAAAAATTTGGTATTGGATTTCTAAAATTTTCTCTTAAACTTTATGTACGTGTATCTACCAGGATAAGGGAAATAACACTTGAACAGTCTGTCGTAGGTGAAAAAGTAAAAGATTTTGATTTTTGCTTTCTCAGACCAGGAAAAATGAAAAGAAGTAAACAGCATACCTTGAAAAGTCAGACTTTTTCCTTAACTACAGATTTTTAATAAGAAACCTAGATTTTTTTTTTTTTTTAATAGAAGATAATTTCTTGAATAGGTGGTTTATTCAAATCTGCCTTAGGTCACAGGAAGCTCAGGAACTACTGTTTGGGTCAGCTATTGCCTTCATCGTTCACTGTTCAAAATGAGCTCTTCATTGCCTGAGATTGGTCCCCGAGGTCATTTGATGCCATTTATAAACCTATCAGCAGAGCACCCGGAGTTTCAGAGGTTTTGTGCATTTCCGGAATGAAAACTCATTTGAAATCTACACAAAGTTGCCTAATTTCTTTTCCCAATTCTAACCGTTTGGATCCTGCATTAAACACTATTGTATTTAATTAAAATTCTCCACGGATTCCAGTGAGATTGTATCGAGTCAAAACTGGTTACCATTTAAAAGCACCAAGGCTCAGAGGAGGCAAAAGGAGGGACTCACAAGTATTTTCAAAATGATTTTAAAAACCAAAGTCTCAATTGGGCAGTTGTATTCATCCATTCCCAATCCCCAGCTCACCAAGTAATTTCAGTTTATTTAATTTCATTTCTGCAGCATACAGAAATGTGTGCCCATGCCTTAATCAGCACAATCCACTCCTTGTTCCATTCACACTTCCCAATAAGAGCTGCACTCATCCCCTTGATGTACACGTTTGGCAGGAGCAGAATGCAGCTTTTGGGGGAGTAGAAATTACAGAGGAACTCCAAAGTTTGTATTTTAAAAAGAGCTTGTGCTTATGGTCTTATAGCCATCGAGCCTGCTTTTTAACTGAGCCAGCCAGCAGCACCACTGGAACCAAGGGCCAGTTAGCAAGTCTATTGTAAAGGATGCTTTTGAGAGTCTACATGTAAGAATTCACCCCAAGATGAAATCTGGCATCAAAGGCCCCGGCATAAAGCTCTTTTAAAATGACACTAGTGCTGAAGAAAATAATTTCAGCTCTAATTCAATATTTCAATAGGGAACTGCAAAAAGTGTTCAAATCTGCCGAAAATCTGGCTTTTATAATATTGTCTCCAGGAAGGTGTCTGATAGAAAAGTTTCAGTGCCAAGCAAGAACAGAATTATCCTCCATTTAGAAGGAAGTAAATAGATCATTTCTCTCTGACCTCCAAAGAGGAAGGACTATTCTCTCCACACGGTGGTGAAATGTAATAAAAAGAACGATACCCTTGGGATCCGTTCCACCAACAAAAAGCTACTGAGCACACTAACAGCATAGAGAATCAAGGTAGTTGCATGAAAAATGAGAAATTTAAAGCATTGCTGGGAATGGGACTCTGGCCAGTAAGAAAAAAGGCTTACGGACTAGCTAGGGGCAGTGAGTATAATTTAATATATTTCTGGCCGAAAACAAATAAGAAAATACTCATCTGCAATTACAGACGATGTCATCTCTTTTGAACTAGAGTTTGCAGAATCTATTTGTAAATACTGCTGTGTTTTCTCCTTGCCTCCACCCCCCTACCAGCACAAAGCCTTTGCTCTACCCTGACATTAATAACACATACACTAAAAAGTTCAGGAAAGATTAATACACTTTCAAATAGGGTAATATTTCTCATTTCCACTACACTGCACTTTATTTGCAATTTCATTCAGAAAGATATGGATAAAATAAGCATTTGGAATTGTGAGATCAATGAGGCTTTTTCGCAGCCCTGTGCAGGAGCATCGTGGTTTTGCTCCAGGAAAATCGTGGTGGCTGTAGTTTCCAGGCTCTCCCTGCTCTTGGAAAGTTGATCCTTATTGGGCTATTTCCTAGTGCAGTTCATTTAGTGCTATGGAGGCAGCCCAGGCCCTACACCTCCCACACATGTGGACAGCTGAAGCGTGTATTCCAAAGGACAACATCCGTCTTTGTGCCAGTCCATGAGGTCTGACTTGTCTCTGGAGATGGCCAGAAACACAACTGATCTGTATGAAACCTGGAGAATGCTCACCTGAGCCCCTCCTCTCTGTCACACCACAAGGATTTGGGCAGTGCCTGCTCACCAGACCCAGCACTAGGTGCTCTTCTGCACACCAGGATTGCACCCTGGCTTTGGTGTTCATAGCAGGGTTTGGTCCTGCCTCAAACCCTTCTCTGACTGTTTTGCTAGGAAAACAGAACTTCTGGCTTAAGTGATCCCAGCTGCTGATTTCAGTGGGGTCTGCCTGAGCAGGGTGAATTGTGCTCACAGCATTTGTACAACTGGGAAAGATTCTACCGATTTCTCTTAAAAGAGCTTACCTGGACCCACGAAAACATTATACTGCATGAGCTAATTAAGTCAGTGCTTTCATATCCTGTTTGTTAACACAAGACTGTGTGTTCCTCAGTCCATGCTAATTCATCCTGTGGTAGGTGTTCACTGTGGGAGCTAATGCTTTAGCTAGTCATTATTCAGCATCAAAGTTTTCTCACGATTACAACCAAAAGAGAAAGCATGTAAACTCCAGTGTAAAGCACTGATATATTAAATTAATATCTCGGATTAACAAGGCCATCAAACATTGGTGCTGTATCGAAATCCTCAGCATATGTGGGCCAGTTGCCATGGAGATGGCAAAGTTTCAGAATGATTTCGTCGTAATGGCAACAACTTTAGAACCCAAGTGCTTCCAAGTAGTCTATAATGCTGAATAAATAGGGAGAAAAATGGCAATTGCTCTTCCTGATACAAATTACAAAATACCTGATATTCTGAGCAGGTGTTTCAAGAAGAAAACAAGTATCAGCCATTTCTGTACAAATTCCTGTGGCATGTTTTGTTTACAGAGCCCCAGCTTTTGCAGTGAGCAGTATAGTCCATATTGCGTGGAATTAAAGGAGTTCAGTACATATAATGTCTGGGGTTTTTTCAATTTTCTCAGCTCTACATATGCACTTTTCTTCATTAGGGATGAAAAGAACCAACAACAAACTGCTTACCCAGAGTCTGAGTAAAAAACTTACTTAGTAGCTCATGAGGCTTAAGACATCACATTTGATGCTGGCAGCAGGTTTAAAACCCTACACAAGCTGTGCTCCTCTTTGACCAAATATTAACTTGGTCCTTTTAGAGGAAGAAAATGTGTTCTATAAGTCTGTTGTCTTCTGTGGATCAGACTGAAAGTGTTGATTGCAATCAGTGATAATTTGAGGGAATTTCTGAGAAGCTGACACGGCATTTTTCTGTACTCTGGCTGAAGCTTATCACACTTCCATTCATCCATATTCTGTATCTTTGCAAAGCAAGGGACGTGTCTTTTTTGCACATTACAGCCAAGTCCACTGAATCTGCTAGAACTGTGCAACAGGAATTCTGACATGAGTAGGGAACTGATCCCCCCTGAAGCTTTCTAATTTTATTGACACTGACTTTTTCTGTCACCAGAAAAAAAAACCAAAAAACAAAAAACTAAAGAGGGAAAAAGGAGGAACAGAAAACAAATTCTCTCAACCAAAGCCCTACAGTTTGATTTTATATTATGAAATACAGGTATATTAGGTAGAAGTTAATGGCAGAATCTTACAGGGGACAGTATGACTGCAACACCATCCAAGATGTGCAACAAGCAAAAGGCTGAATTCTTGATGCACATTTTAATGGACAGAAATCCACAGCAATTACGCTTTATCTATGAGTGCATTATTATTCTATGTAAATATTAGTGAAAAAAAGATTATAGGTGAGCCAGGTCCTGCTTTCCTCCAGTAAAAGACTGACACAATAATTAGTTCCATTAATATGAGCTTTTCAGTCACACTTGAGGAAGTGCAGAATGAAGAAACCTCATGGTCTCAGCATAACTTTGACTGAAAGGAAGTTTGACCTTCAGGGGTTTTGAAAAGCACTGGCCCAACAGTACCAGAGGCTTAAATTCAATGCCATTTTTGGGGGGTGGAAAGCACCTACTAATCTGCATCTATTCTAGAATTAAAAATAAATTATAACTTTTGTGGAGCCTATCTGTTTCCACAACTTCTGTTAGAGCAAAAGCAATCCAGAGCTTCATGAAAGAATTATTGCACCCATCTTTTGTGAAAGGAGTTGATATTGAAATCTGAGATATGTCGGTTTTGGGAGAACACAATTACAGGAAGCAAATTCAGAAATGAAACACTAAAACCTCTTGTTTCACAAGAGAAAGCCAAATCAGAAGGGAACATTTCCTACATAAGTTCATGCCATTGTTAGTGGAAATAACCTGTTCATTTTAGCAGTCACAAATGCGTAGTCCATGGGGATTTTTCCAGTTACATGTGGGAGTTTTTGCCCCTGTGTCTGTGAGATAAATCAAAGAGCCAAATGAAAATCTGGTACTCAGGAACACTATTATATTATGTCACACCCCCTGGAGGGTTGCAGGTTTGTAATGAAATGAATAAATTACAAGGAAGCATTTTGATACCCTGAAAGTTCTACCTGTCCTTTAGGACAAGCATGTCAGGATAAATTCCATTTAATTACACTGAGCACAAGCCAAAAAAAAAAGAAGATAAAAAATAAAATTCAAGTATTATCTTCTTGTCTGTGGCTCCGCATATGTAAGAGTGAATTGACCTCATTTACTGCTGCATTACCTCATTACATTATAACTCCACAGAAGTGACACTGAAATGGATTTCAACCAGCAGAAAACTAGAGCAACAGTGTTTAACCAGGCCCACATCTCAATATTTAAAAATGGGCCATGGACAAAACCAGCTAAGTGTTGATTACAGCACTAATGTGAACTCAAGCACTGCTGACAGTTTTTGCTCCTGCATGTAACAGCCTTCTACAGAAACAAAAGCACTCAGCAGCTCCCCATAACCAGTAGTTTGAAATTTTAAAACAATTAACACAGCAGGAGAATGCACACAATAACCAAGTGGTTTCCACATGTTAAAATTCCCATAAAGTAGACAACACCTATAATTTCCTCTTATTTTTTACAGTAGTATTTCCAACCAAATGCCATGAAAAGATGTGGCAGACCTTGTTTTAATTTAACCAGGGGCTCCACAATGGAGTTACTTCACTGAATTTCTTGACAGTTAACACCTGTGTTTAGGAAAAAAATGTTTGCTTTTCCAAATTTGGGCTTTGTTCAGAATTTTATGTCAGGAATGTGAGAAGTTATCCCATACCTCCTTTTCAAACAGTGCTACAGCTGCTGGTAACTTAACAAAGGGGCAAAGACGGATACAAGACACACGCTGTAATGTAAATTCTTCAGTGTTACAAAACACTGAAACAACACCAGCCAAGTGCACTATTCTAGACAAGAAAATTATGCCATGTCATCTTCAGCACCATTTCTGGGCAACATCCCTGTGTAACGTCAAAGACCAGCCATTGATAGCTTTATAGCAAACATTAAAAATAAAATCAGCTCACAACAGACTGATGTGTGTAGGAACCTGCCATTCACACCACCCACAGGCAAGTAAGGGGAGGATCTTCCAGGCACCTTATATTTAGATTTAACCAGTTCCCACTGAAATCAACAGAGAGATAACTGACTTCAGCAGGAGCCAGTTAAAGCCATCAGATTGTTCTCCTGTCTTTATGCCCTGTCCTAATAAAAAAGAGGCTTTGGTGGAAGTTAGAATTTGGCATGGGGAAAAAAAGAAGAGGTATTTTAAAACCACTTACGCTGCCTATAGGAACTGGAGTGTTTCCACTGAGGAAGAAGGGAACTAAAAGGATGAAGAAAAAATTTTGAATACTGCATCTCTATGGTTTCAGCTTGCCCAGCTTGATTGCAGAGCCACCTTCTGGTTTCGAATAACAATTTCATACTTGTTGAGAGTAAGAATGTGTGTGTGTTTATACTTTAGTTATGCATTTGGAAGTGTTTCAATTCACTGCTTTTAGCCACGTTAGAAGAATAACACAGAAA
This sequence comes from Falcunculus frontatus, assembly GCA_013398115.1. Taxonomy (NCBI): domain Eukaryota; kingdom Metazoa; phylum Chordata; class Aves; order Passeriformes; genus Falcunculus; species Falcunculus frontatus. The sequence goes on along the minus strand of VZRV01004309.1, from coordinate 42,794 downwards.
AGAAACACCACGGATTGTGCTTTGTTCTGAATCCAAATAGCCCAGTGACACATTTGGATATCAAACAAACTCTACCTTGGGCTCTTAGGACCATTTCTGCTTGTATAAAAAACTGAAACTGCAATCATGAACCCTGAGAAGTGGTGAAACCACAATGATAAGAGTCAATAGAAACAGGATGGGAACAGTTCTGGGTAGATCCTGGGAGCATTCTCTTTCCACAGTGCATTTCCTTGCTGGTTTGACTTCTAACACTGCTACTTTCTGAAACACAGAACCACCTCATTAGTTCCATTTTCTTGATTTCTGACCATTCTCTGGTTTGGGTTGATTGCTGTAAGTTTTAGCTAATACAGCATGACAGTTTGAAGTGATTACAGTGTTAGAGGTGTCCGACAAATGATTACAGTCCAGAAACAAAACCAATCATAGAGCATCTCAAGTGAAGCATGAGTGTTAGAATGTCACTCTAGTTTGCAATAAGTTTTTCTTACAGTTGTGTGATTAGAGATGGCTGATCTGATCCCCGTATAGGCCTTGCCTCATGTATTTCAGACAGACCAAGGGTTACAGAGGCATGGAGTGAGCAGGTTATCAGTGGCATCATTATGAGACATGGGAGGGAAATACTAACAAAAAAAAAAAAAAAAAAAAAAAAAAAAGTTATAGGAAAAACCCTCTTCGTTTTCCATTTTGAAATGAAGAGGCTTCCACACTTTTGAAGATGCGTGAGCAAAAGGTTGATCCCCATCCCAGAAAATCAGAGATCCTGTGGCTCACTGTGGCTCAGAGGAAGAAACGAGCCCCTCACACTGACAGCTTAATCTGTGCCTTCCCCATTCCAGATAACTGCTCTAATCACAGACCACCTCATTTATCTTGGAGCTGTTCCAGGCTCCATAAGCAATTTCATTCCCATTAGAGCAATGATGTGAACCTTCATCTGCCACCTACATGTCAGGCAAGATTCCTAACCACAAGGCTCCCAAATTCTTTCCCTTTTATTCAGAATGCAGCATTATTTATAGAAACTTGAACAAGTCCAACAGAAGTAACAGCAAGGACAAGATGAGCTCTTCAGCCTCTAGACAGCAGATTAGAGCTTTTCTATACACGTATGCCAAGCAATACACAAAGCACTTGGCATGGAAGCCTCTTTCTCCCGAATAGAAATTGAAATTTCAATAGTGGTTAAAGGCATTCATTATTGAAATCAGCATTTTGTCAAGTCCTTTTTTTGTTGGTGAGCTGGCAAGAAAACATTTGCTCTTGAAATGTGCGACTCAGTGCGGGTGAGGTCGGTGATGTGGCACAAGGCAGGGCAAATGTACACAGGAAACAGCTCCCACATTCTCGACTCAGAATCCCTCAGGTTCAGTGGCTGATCCTCAGGCAGTTCATAACATAAAGTCAAATGCTGCTTCCTTAGCAACTCAGCAGCCATCGGGGAATTAAAGTTATTAAAATCTGAATTTTATGAAAGACGTAAATCTTAAATTCAATAGTACCTAAGCCAGGTGCTATTGAAATCAGTGGTGGAACCTGCTCTGATTTAGCAAGGCTAAATTCTAACAGCCATAAAACATACACTGGTTGCATTTTCACTGTTCTTTACCTTATATACACGCAGACACATGAGTCTGTAAGGATGCAAACGTTTTTAAAAAAAACCTTTGAAATACTTTTGGTATCTGATAAAGAACTGATCACTTTTCATAATTATTTTTATTTTTAAATTTCTATCTTGTTTTGATGTTTAGCTTCTGCTGTGAGACAGCTTTACAAACCTTCTGCTTTTATGTTCACAGGAGCACAGTTGAACTATTTAGTTCACATTACATTGATTGCTGCTGAATAGAGGACTTTTGAAGTATCACTTTAAATCTGTTTGATATTTAAAAAAACTAAAGTCCTGTGTGTGCTATCTTCATAGTAGAGACTTTGAAATTATTTCCTGAGAATAATTAAAACAAGTTAAATTATTTATAACTGTAAAACAAAAACAAAACACGTTCTGTTAGGTCTTTTAGATCAGTATCTAACAGGAATGTTTTGTTCTCTGAACTTGTCCTTCACACTGCTTGCTCTTAGAGAGCAAAACGAATATTATTTATGAATTAAAAAAAGGATTTTGTTTAATGGCCCATAATTCTTTACCTGTATTTCTGCCCAGGAGGGAAGTCTACAAGCTGCACCAAAAGTTAGAACACCAAAGGATTTCTTGAAGACACACAGGTCTGTGAGTATGCAGGGTTTATTTACGTACAGTAACAGCCCTGATTCTGGTTTGAGAACGGGTTTTTTTCCAAAAGGTAGCACAAAACTCATCAAGAGCTCCATTAAAACGAGTGGGGAAATGCTGGAATGCTGTAGGGAAGATTTCCATTCTTCTCCTGTGAAACCCACTGGATAATACATTACTGAAAAAAACCACTTCAAAGTAACATTTTGGAGGCTCATCCCATGCTCCTCTATAGCTATTTGCAAAGGAACCAGTAGTGGTTTAGTTTCTTATCTTTTTTTAGTTAGTTTTCCCAAAACTTCCAGTGGAAAATAATACAAAGTGGAGGAAAAAACAAGAAAAAAGAAAAAGAGATTCTCAAATGATAATATCAGACATGCAAAAAAAAGTCTACACTTCCAAGTGTAAATGGTAAAGAAAGAAAATAAGATCAAAATCACCTTTATAGTTACAAAATTGATGGCTTAGTTTATGTCTTCTATATAAAAGCAATATTTCCACACATTTCTAATCAGTAAATAGTGTCTTTAGTTACAAGCAGAGTATTTACTGCAACTTAAAGTAATCAATATTCATAACATTATTTTTATGTTAGATTGATTATTAATTTCAGTTTCTTTTTCTCATCAGAGGTTGTTCCTCTCTCCTTTTTACTTGGAGAATCAGAGAAGCAAAATCAGAGTGGATGAATCTATGAGAATCTATAAGATAGATGAGTGAATTAGACAGAATAATTTGTCAAGACACAGAAATATCACTTCTTCCAGGGAACGATATACAAATTATTGTAAGTTATAGTGGCCTAAGAGAATACACCACATGACTTTTCCTCTGATGTGATTTGTGCTGTGATGTGGTTTGAAAAGAAAATAAATTATCAGTCTCTTGAAAGAAAAACAACTCTGATTGAGGGCATGTTTTTGATTACTAGGTGCCTTATTCATTTAAGCAATTGTCTTCTAAAATGCTTTTACGGAAAGGAAGAAGTGAGGAAATGGAGTTACAGGAGAAAGTCCTGATAGAAGGAGGGGTAAGGAGAGCACTGCAACACCCCTTGTTCATGGGAATAAGGAGCCATGGAGAGGACCTACACTTGGAGCTCATTGATAGAGACTTGTGTGCATAAATTGCTACTGATGCCTTAGGTTTTAACTTTTCTATTTTCAAATCCTGTACTGCTTAGAGTGTAACTCTGAAGTTCCTTGTAGCCTGTAATTCCTGCTCTCTCGTACTGGGCAGACAGAACAAAGCCTCTCCAGGCTTTGCCTTCAAGGACAGCCAGGCTGTTTTTAGGCCCAAAATGTGTAAACCAAAGATTCTAAGGGGGGCAAGCTGAGGGGCGTTACATCGCTAAACTGGGGCTTTAATTGGAGAATTAACCCTGATATGCAAATGATCCAAACCTATAAAAGTGTGAAGAACTCGTGACCTGGGGTCCATCTTGGGGTCCAATTTTTGGAAGCAGCCTCTGGCTCCCCCAGGGTGTACCTTGAAGGCCCTTCAAATAAATACCTGTCTTTATTCCCTTCCTCTTGTCTAGTCTCTGTTTCTAGGTGGCTGCAGGAGGCATCACTACCAGCAGCGTGCCGTGCAAAGGTTTATTTTTATACGGTTTCTCTGAGACTAGAAACAGGATATTTCCTCCATGGATATGTCCACAAAGTAGCCATTCTCAGAGTTTTGGCACTTATTTCTAAATATCATACATGTCTTAAGCATCCTTCTACTCTTTTGGAGGAAGACATTTGACAAATAATAGTAAAACCTTTTTTCCCCTAACCTGACACCTCATAGTGCCTGTCTAGAATCATAAATTTTCAGTTCCACGTACAGTCAAAACTCATGACCAATTACAGTGAAGACGTGTAGAAATCAAATATGTAACAGAAACAAAAAAAGAAAACCAAAGGATTTACCAATTTGCACAGAGGTGTAAATTACTTGTTCTGAAATACACGAATATGAAATTTCTGCAAAGTTTATTTCCTATTATTTTCAGCCGGCTAATATATGACTCTTGTGCACCCAGGTCTGCAAAGAGCAAGGGAGCGCTCTTTTTTTAAAAAATGGGATTCTAAAATGCTGTAACACTGAAAGCAAGGGGTTAAAACACCTGGTCTAGCCAAAGGGTTTCCCAGAAAGATGGAAATGGAATACCTTGGATAACTGTCTTGTGCAGGATTCTTGTGCAGGAAATCAATGTTAATTCAAGACAAAATAAAAAGCTCTTGAAGTTATGCTCACTTGGGAAAACCTTCCTAAAAAAATCTTTGTAAGTTTGCATATATAATTCAATATTATCTTTAATTTGACTTTAAGCCCACATTTCAACAGAAGCATATGTTTAAATGCCTTGTATCAATAAAGATAGACTTAAATATATGCTTAAGTGCTTTCCTGAAATAGGATTTATGCCACAAATTATGCCTTAGATTATTACATTGAAACAAGTTTCTAATTATAATGTATTACCAGTTCTGTTGTCTATTTTCCTGCTCCATTTAATCAGTCTGGAAGGAAAGCTATTGTGGTAATTTCATCTTCTGTTGTAGATGGATGGGAATTAGAACAGAGGCCATAAGCAGCTGTACAACGGGGAAATCAGGATTCAGATCCAGGAGCATTTACTCTAAATCTTTCAGATTTTTTCATTTCTTGCAATGTCTGGTTCCAGCAGTTACATAATCATCAAATCATACTGGCCACTTTTGGATGCCGTCATCCTCATTCCTTGTTTTTGAAGCAACACTAAAACCCTTAAATGATGGTGTTTTCCTCTTTTCCTGCTTCCTTGATGACATTTCTGCCCATAGATCTTTACCATAATAACATTGGAGCCTTCCTTCTTGCTTTGGTTTTAACCAGCCAAGTTATTTACACTGAACTGTTAATGCAAAGAAACAAAAGGAAATTACACGGCGTGGATGACAACCTTGAAATTAAGAACTGGAAATAAACAAAGCCTTCAAATGAAAACCTTAGCCATTTCTCCTTAATGCACAATGAATTAAGGGCACCGGGTAAATTCCATCAATCTAATTAGGAAGCATTAAGTGATCTTCCTCATTAATCAGCTCTTTAGTGATTTTCTATGAAATTAGTATTGAATTTTGTATAAAAGCAGTCTTTTCCTTCAAATTTTTCACACCTGCCTTCACAGTGAGCAAGATGAATCATCTGCTCACATGCCTGTACATCCAAACATATGCACATCCTTACTTTTTCACAGCTGAGTAAGTCAAAACAGGGAGGTAAAAGGAGATGGATCCTGAGACTGGCCATGTCACAGAAACCATGTGAGCTGTTTTGGGCCAAATTCAGGGAAACATCCAAAAGGAACGTCTCCTCAAAGGAAGGCAGGTTATAGCCGCTCCTCCCCCACCAGGTTCGGGAAAGAAATATTCCTCAGAGGAATGTGAAAGAGAGAATGAAAACTATTTATTTAACAGACACACAGGAAAAGAATAATAATGCTAAATAATGAAATCTCTCACTGTGGAGAGAAAACCTGAAAGATTTGAGAGTCCTTCTGTGAGTGTGGTCTCTCTCCTCCTCGGAGCTGGGTCAGCGTGGGGCTCCCCTCCAGGCTGGGGGAAGGTCCCTGGTGAGGTTCTGATGTTCTGATGTTCTGAACCAGTCCAGAAGAGAAGAAAAAAAGAACCCAAAGTCCCAGAAAAACAAGGTTTAACTCTCGGTCTCTCCCTGAAGAAACGGAGCCGAAGAAGCTGGCTGGAAAGCAGGAAGGGTGCTTCCTCCACACTTCTCCCCACAGCAGAGAGACGCAGAGGAGTGGTGACCTTGGAGCACAGACTGCTTGGAAAAAGTTCATCTGGCCTTTTTTTTCTTTCTCTTCCCTCTCTTGGGCTCAGTTTAAAGGCACAGAAAGGCACAGGAATCATATCCGGGCACAGAGCGATGATGGGGGATACACATCATAAAGTCACCCCAAGACACCATGGCATGACACAGAGCACATGTCATTTGCCAAACATAGCCATTGGGTCAAAAATCGGGAATGGTTCCCAAAGGAAAACAAGTCAGGTTGGAACAACTCCTTCCCGCAGCTCACTGAGTCAGAGGAGTGGAGGGGGTGAGGTGTGATTATCTGAGAGATTCATCTGTGTCTGGATTTGATCTAAGATGGTTCCCCATGCTGCACCTCTGAAAGCATTAGGCAGAAATTAGGCACAAACAAATATGCTCTTCTAATTTCAGAAAAAGCAAATTCTCTACTCATTTCTGAGTAAAGTTTATGACTAGTTCTCCTCTGCTGTTGTCAAGTTTTTAAAGCTTACTTCATTATCTACGTTCATGGAATCTTTTCTTCCAGATTGTACATTCCCATTTAAGCCCAGATTCTTTAGGCAAGTGAATGCTGCCACAGATTGCTGCAGTTCATGTGCTAATGCCCATGGCTAAATACCCTGGTAAATCAGATATCAGGATCTGTAAATGCCCTTTTTTATCTCTCCCTCAGAGTTTCCTTATGCTTTCTGTAAAAGGTACTTTATCTGAACCAGGTGTAGAAATCACTGGATAGAGCTAGTCAAAGATTCTGACTAAACAGCAAAATGCAGTTGCACCAACTTCTTGTATCAGATGATTGTTATTTACCTCCAAATCTTAAAAAATTCTTGTCAGAAAAATATTCAGGTGTTTTATTTAACTTTCTTAATTTGTCTCATTCCTGTACGTATTTTCTTTCGGGTTTCCATCAAAAACATTTTAATAGGAAAACAATAAACCATGATTTAACACTACATGTTAATAAATATGATATATCACATTATGTGATTTAACCATAACTTATTTTTTCTCAATACTGCACAGGAATAATAATATTCATCTTTTCTACATAGGCCTGCATAGCTGTGCACCAAATTTCAGTCTAATTACTCTTCGGCAAATCCCTGTATTTGGACTGACAGAGAAATTCTGTCATTTCAACATTGGTTTCCATCTAGATTGCAATGAGAATTTAAAGGATCAATGTTAAAGAGAAATGAAAATTCAGGGGAAGTATTTTATAGAGATGCCAATACAAGTTTTTAATGCTGAGTTTTCATATGGACCAGCCATTTGCTAGAGGGTTTTGAAAAACTGGTATTCCTAGTTTGGGAAGGAAGAAAGGGACTAACACCAACTGCCATACACTTGATAATGTGTTTGTAACAGTTTAGATTTTGTAGCATCTACAAAATGGTTTAACTGCCCAAATCCAATTAACTTTCTCAGTAGAACGAATTGGGGAAATAACATCATGGGCAGCCCAACAGTCACCATGCAATGCATTTTGTGTAGGAAAAGGTTCACGCTGGTTGTCCTTGTGCAGCTGGAAGGAGCAGTCAGCACCACAACTGCAAATGTGTGAAATCCACATGCGCTGAACGAAAAGAATCAACCAGGGCATCAGATGGTCGAACACTGATTTGTCTCTGAGACGAAAACAAAGCCCTCAGAACAAAACCAAATGGCAGCTGGTGTTTGGAACAGGCAAGGACTGTGCAGCACATCCCAGCGAGCAAAATGTGTGCCCGAGAGCTGCCTGCTCCTGGATGTTTTAATGACCAACAGACCAATGTGCAGTAACTGCGACACAGTGGAAAGCACTGGCCCCAGGGGAGCAGGATGGAGCTGGCCCTGAATGCACAGGAGTGAACACAAGGGCACGACACCTGTGGGGCTGGGGAGAGGCTGCTGGGATCAGCAGAGAACAGCAGGATGCCACACACCTGAGTGAAGACCTCAGACAGGTGTCACTGTCTCAGGTGAGAGTATCATGGCAGGAAGTGCTTTTGAGATTTATCAGCACAGCCATTCTACTATCCTGAACCAAGTCCTGGAGCATGAAGGGTCCCAAGAGCAATGGCAATGAATGTTTCCTCCTCTCCCATGGCTCACACAGGCTCCCTCATTAACACAGTTGCATATTTTCCTTTTCAAGTTGAAATACTGGAAAAATAGATTTGTGTATACACATTCAGAAGTGCAGCATTAACGTACTACTGGGATCCAAAAATACAAGTCTTGAACTGAAGGGGAGTGGCTTCTCTATCCCTGGGATTTTAGATTAATGAGAGAAGCTTCAGTGCACTTTACTGTAAGCTGATACCTGACCCAGGAGATTGCCATGAATGATTCAAGGTGGGTCAGATTTGGGGCACTGAACTCTGTGTAATCTGTTGGATAACAAAATGAACATGAGTATGTGGAAACACCATCAATAACTTACAGAAATATATATTTTGCCTTTAATAAAAGAAGTACATACAATAGGTTTAATTTGCATTTCACTTGAGCCAAATTCATTTGTGCCAACTGCATGGAGAATTGCTTTCATTTAAGTCTTGTTGCTGAAAAAGCACATTCATTTTTTTCCCAAAAGAAGTTTTTCACCCCTAACAAGCCAGTAACTTTAGAAAAAACCTGTAGCTTGTCAGTTTGACATTGTTTAATTTGCAACAAACCGTAAACAGAGTATAGAAAATGGAAACTCTAATAGAGACAGGCAGAGACAAACCATATTTTTTTCTCACTAGAAAAATCTGTGTGGCAAAAAATGAATCACATATATTTGCATTTGTCCCTGTGACATAATGTTAAGTTTAATTACTTATGTGTGAAGCATCCCATTAGAAGGCATGCACCTAAATAAATAAATGTTGGTTTCATTAATTTCAGCCTAAATTCTAGTCAGTGACTGAGTATTCAGTACCCATTCATAGATGCTACCAATTTATGTGTTTCAGAAAGCGTATAATGCTCCCATTTGCTTAAATGTCAAACGACAGAATGATCCTGATAAACACCATTTAAAACCAAGAAATACTTCAGAAACTCCCCAAGTGTAGCTCAACAGTTTTTTTGAATCGAAATGCCTGACTTAGGTCAGTATGTAAGAGGAAAGCTTCACCTAGTTTAAATTTCCACTGAGGAGCTGGCCCTAAATTTTACTTATACATGTTAGTGCTTCTTCTTCACCACAGCATTTATTATAGCACCCAGTCCTTCCAATTACTCTGTGTCAAATGATTTGTTAACCAAAGGCAGCCATAAGGGAAATTGTGTACCCATATTCCCTCAGGCAAGAAGTTTGCTGGATGAAGAGCGCTCCTATTTACCCTAAAGTCTTTTAATATTTCCATGTGTTTTTGACTTTAGCTTTCTCTGCTTGAGCTTGCTTTGACAAGCATATAATATGGGTGACAATGATGTGAATACAATACCTGAGGCCACTGAAAAGCTTGGGAAAAATTTGTACTACCAAAATTATTTTAGTAACAGAGCCACTGATCATGAATACAAATAAAATGTAACAGACTCCTCAGACAATTGCATGAAGAAGTGTAAATATAAATATTTAGCTATTCATATCCAAAGTATTAAGAACAAAGATCCTGAGCTACAGTTGGTCATAAGATAAAATCATGAAATGGATCCTGGGTCATTTCCAATGCTTAGCCTTAGAAAGAACTTTGGCATCTCATGATGCTACTGAGGCCTCAGAGGGTTTCAAAGATGTGAGGTAGACAAATTTAAGATGTTCAAACAAGCAAAAATGGCACCTCTGTTGGGACCTCATTCAGAATCTTATCACACTATTGGGACATACCACAAATATGCATCCAAGGTCTGTGTTGTGTATATTCCTTTGTAATCCGGAATACGGGTTTTGTTTTCCCTTTTGCCTTTGCTTCCCCTGCGTTTACCTTCACTAAGTACTTGGGACATCAAGTTGCTAACATGCAATGGGCTAGATGTAAACTGTATTGTCATTCATATTTCTCTTTCCCACTCAGTCTAAATTTTACCTGGCACTGTCAAAAATAAACTATTTGTGGCAAACAGAAATGTAGTTAATTTGGAGAGCATAACAGAGTCATTGTTATCCCAATTCTTCAAGTAGATTAACAAGTTTAAGCACTCTGAATCAGGCAGTGACTCAACACATGGTTAAGTCAGGTTTAAATAAGTGCTATGATAACTGTTTTCTAATTGGGGCCATTAAGAATAAATAAAACCAAGGGTAATAGGCAAGAGAAGACTACTAAGGGAAAGCAAGATGGGGACAGAAAAACTTGTTAACAACATACTGAAAACTGAAGAAAAATGTTTCTTGAATGGAAACAGTGACTATCAAGAAGAAAACAAAGAAGCAAAGATAAAGGAAAAGTACTTCAGTGAGGTACAAAAAGAATCAAGCTTAAAAAATGGACAAATTGCAGAGCAGAATCAAAATCAAACCATACTTTTGTAATTACTATCAGTTTTTATTTAATCCAACCAATTACCTAAAATGTGATTCAAGCACACTTGACTTCAGTGAATTGCCTTCTAGAACACTTTTATGTGTATCATGCTCAAAAGTCAAGTGGGCACTGATTGCACTTCAGACAATCAGTTACATTTCTAGAACGGTGGAGAGAGGAAAAAAGCCCCACACATCTCAACCACCCATTTAGCATGAAGTTACCTGGAGTTTGGGTTTGCTTGCCCCGCTCCCCTCTCTCCAGGTGTTGCCCTGCTCACAGCTGGATTCACCAGGCTGCAGCTCAGGGCAGCTGCATGTGGCACGGGCCAGTGTGGGCCACTGAGCTGCCAAGCCCAAGGTGAGCTCCTCTGCTGATTGAAGTTGGTGTGAAGAGAGCTGCAAGCAAGGGCTGGCCCCAGTTTTCCCTTGGGAGCTGCTTTTAAACCACACTGCACCACCAGTCTGTCTCCAAACCCGACCTCTGGCTCTGGCACTGATCCCGACCCAGGGTTGCCAGAGCACCTGGCTCCTTGCTGGAGAGGCCACAGCTCCCAGCTGCCACAGAGCCACGCTTGGTTCCTGGCTCCCCACCCCTGGCAGGGCACCCAAACCTCGCTGCACCCTCTCAGCAAGGGGGAGTTTTGTGAGCTTGAGCAGCAGATCTGTACACACACATCTTCTAGAGCCCAGGGTCTGCATCAAAGCACCGTGTGTCGTTCTGATGGCCTGCAAAGCTTCCAGGGTGATGTAAGTCCATAGCACCTGACTGCCATTAACCCTGGGCTCATCCTCTTCCGACCTTGCAGGCACAAACAATCACCCTGGTTACTTCAACAAGGGCAATGACCAGAGTCACACTCATGAATTACTCTCCCTTTTTGGCCAAGTCACAAACTGGAGGCTTTGTGAGGTGAATACTCATGCTGACAAACTGTTGTTTTGATGCTAGTCTTAAAATGTCATGAGCTCAAGGCATGAACTTATCATCAGGGAGCTCCATCCAGCCTGGTTCTTCAAGTGCTTGGGCTGGGGCAGAAGCCACTTTGCTGAGAGGGGAACTGGGCACAAAACCATCAGACTCCTGAGCTGGGGCAGCATTTTCCAGTGTACAGACAGCATGTCAGAGGGTGTAAACAGTGTAGAAAAAGTGCGTGTTATATGATGTGGAGAAAAAGCTGATGTAATGGCAAAGAGAGCAGAAATCTGAGGAATCAACTGGGAGACGCTGGACATCTGGGCACTGGAGCATCTCTGTTGTTACGTCAGCAAGATTTCCTCCCCCTTCAGAACTTTAGCAAGGAGAACCTGGAAGAATTGCCCGTTTCTCTAAAGCCCATCTTTCAATGATTGTTGGGCAGCTCTTTGTGCAAACAGGGCTGTGCTTTCATTCCAGCTGGTTTTGCCTCTGAAGGCGCTGCAGGTGGCGGTTCTTTGTGTCCTTTGATGAGAGGACAGACAGTGGCAGGGGCCCTGTGGCTCCCACTTGTAGGAAGAGAGCAGAACCAAGGATCAGCCTGTGTCTGTTTGCACAACACGTTTGAAGGGCGGCTGCCAGCAGATGCATTTTGATCAGAGACAATGAGGGAGCACTTCCTAAGGCATTTTTCTTTGGGGATCTGTGAAGGAAATTGCCAAACACCGATGGATTTCCTACAAAGCTCCTCTTGTTTCTTTTCTCCCCCCGCCACCACCATAACTGGTGTTCCTAGAGGGAAGCCCAGGGGTGGGAATGGAGCATGCATGTAATCAGTTCTGTAGATAATCGATAGGAGGACGGTATCAGGAAATTAAACTAATATTTCTAGCAAGGCAAATGACAACACGAGTTCAGCATTTGGGTTTGAAAGATTGATGTGAACATCAATAAGACAACAGCCAGGATTTTTCATAGTGATTTTGCACCCTTCAAGTTTTGAGGGCCAGATTCCAGAGATATTAAGGCATTTGTTTTTCATAAAGAAAAAGAAAATAGAAATCAAACACCTAAAGATTACCTCCACAAACACATTACAGTATATTAATCTGAAAATAACATCCCAGGGCTGCTGGGACTTTTCCCAGAAGTTTCACATGGATGACCTATGGATGCTTGGATGTTTAGCCTTATAAGGCTATGCCACATTTTTCTTTCAAGTGACTTTACTTTCTCTTCTATTTCTGGGATAAAACATTCCATCATTTTTACCATTTTAGTTTAATTTAGGTCAGAAGCATCTTTCTGGCACCTAATTCTAATTTCGAAATGTCAATGATTTTTTCAGACAGATGAGGGTTTTTTTTCATATTATGATCACCCTTTCATGGGTGAAATTGTTAACAATATCATCTCTAACAATTAGGAGATTTATTTTTATGTCTCTCCGACAAGAAAATCGAACTTTAGGTACTAAGATGGATGTCAAGTTCAAGTGATTATGCTGAGGATTTAATTCACACAAATCTAATCACTTTCTCTAGGTCACTTTTTGAACACTGTATGCAAAGTCTTGGTTTCAGCATCACTCACATTGTCTGAATTCTCACAGTTCTGTTCCTGTGCTGGAGACACATGTGAAATCATATCCTAGGACAATAATTTTGCAGCCAAAACCCCCTGTAAGCCTAAATATTTGACCAGGAAGGAAGAACTAATTTTTCCCCCAGAAGATCATTTCTTCATTAATAATTCTATATTGGGGAAGTTAGAATTCTTCTTTAATTCTAGTATTCACCGAATTATTTCTGCTGAAGTAAAAATGGCAGCTTTGGAAAACTTGTAATAAAAGTCTGCTTCTGTGTGAATCTTTCTCTCCCTGAAATGAAAACACTCTAATGTGGGTCAAACTTGGTGCCACAAGGAACCTAAGGGAGTGTGTATTTCTGGCCTATTTAAATATCTTTCATGCAAGATAGGTGCTTAAATCCCACTAATTCACTCAGTGTTGCTTGTCACAGACCATGGTGACAAGAAGTGAAATACAGAGTTTGGACTTTTAAACAGCAATATTTTGCTGGTCCTACCTAGTGCTAGTCCTAGCACTCCAGAGAAAAGGTAAAATAACTCATCCTCGATCTTGCAAGCCTGAAGCAATGGAAAAAAGTCGTCCTGAATCAGAGGCTATTCAAGACTGCCTGAAGCACACTAGGAGGCACAAACCAAATAAAACAATAGTGTATAAAAACGGGATTCTTGAAGCTGTGGAAGGAGGACAGAGAGATTTGCCTTGCTACCAGATACTGAAACGCACTGTGGGTTCCAGTAGCCCAATTTACAACCCTCTTGGGAAGGCTGAGAGAGTCCCAGAGCAATTAGCAGGGCTCAGACCTGCTGGAGAGGACATGAGGTCCTATCTGAAAAACCACATGAAAGTTCTTGCTGATTTTTGTAAGTTCACTCTGGAAAAGTAGAGAAGAGTTTAGTGATAATAGGCAGGAGTTTAATTCTAGCATACCCTTTCCTATTCGCTCTGCTCTAAGAGAGGTTGGTTACTTTTTCTCCTGCAAACAGAGTAAGGATCCTTTAATTTCCCCCCTCTCCTAAGGGGTGAGATAAAATCCTCCTCACAAAACTTAGTTGACTGATAATGCAGAAGCTGTATAAAAGCAATCAGGTGATACAACACATGGAAAACAGGAGTCAAAGAAACACAGATAGTGTTTTTCAAAGTCAGGTATAGTACCAGTTCAGGATACATTTCATTTTCACACGAATTCCTCCCATTCAGAGCTGAAACTGAGAAAACAAGCTGCCATTAGAGAGGTCCCAGCTGTGTCAAGGTTCAGTAACAACTAGAAGTCATGGCTGGCCATGCCTCCACAGATGTGTCTCTGGGGTTTTCAGGACAGCAATGAGATCAAAAAATTATAGAAAGAGCCCACCAGAAAGTGCTGCAGCCAGCAAATGCCTCAGGCTTTTGCTGGCTCCTGTCACCCATGGCCAGTGTGATCTCTGCAGCACTTTTTGGTTACAAATTTTCTCATGGTCATGTGTAGTGCAGCTGTGGGATTTTTTAATTTATTCTTTCGTTTATGTTAAAACAGTAAAAGCACTGCAAAAAGTTTTACCGCTAATGCCAACAGGAATAACATTAAACTCCCCAAAACAAAACATTAAACAAGAGCAGTGTTACCAGGTAATGTTCTAGCCAATTCACAAACCTTCTCTAATAGTGGAAAAGTGAAAGGTTTGTTGTGAAAAGCCTTTCTGTGCTGTTGAAAATATCAATACCACATGCTGGGGTTGGAACTCTACAAGAAACAAATATTGATTTCCCTCTTTCCTGATGTACAAATGGCAGACAATGGCTTTCCGAACTCTGAATCTTTTAATTGTTTTAAGGCTGACAGATTCTCTTAGTATTGAATTTTTATTGTTTCATTGTTCTCCTGTTTTCTGCTGCCAGCCCCCAGCCCTCTTTGAAACCTTTGGGGAGGGGGGGGTATTTTTCCTTTTTTCTTTTTTTTTTTTTTTACCTTTGTGTTCGAAAGACAAGCAAAGGAGTAGTTAAAATGAATGTAGTATTCCCTGTACTGCAGTTCACTGTCAGGTCTGATTCATCTAATTTTAGTATTACCATCATGAACATTGTAGCAATTTCTTGGGAACACAGGGTACTAGTGATGATATAACATTCTTATTTAAAAAAAAAAACATACACTCCAGAAAATCATGCTATAAAATATATGTTCGCTGTACAACAGTGAACTGTGGACATTCCATTTCAGTTCAACTGCTACAAACAGAAATCCTGCTTTAGAATCTGTAATTTCACCAACATTACAACAAACATGAATGGCAAAATTGAAAAAGAAAGCCAGAGGAATACATAGGCACATGTGTCTCTGATGATCCAAATGCTAAGCGAAATTTGGAGCAAAATGAAAAGGATTAGAGCAGAGTAATTTTTTTTTTAATTTTATTTTTTTCTTCACTATTCTTCAATACTAGGTATGTGTCATGTAAAGCTTACAAAGTAGTTATTCATAGTCCTGAAGGTCACCCAGACACAGTAAGTTCATTTCATTTTCTTGACAAGAGATCCAGGCTTGTTACGTACTCTATGAAACATGAGAGTTAGGGACTGTCCCTCCAATCCATTTCCAGCAAATATGATTTTCCCTCTGAAGAAGGGGGAGAGAGAGAAGGTGGCTGAGTCTCATCCTGCTGTACCTGTGCTCGTGCAGGCACAGCAGCTGGAGGGAATGCACTGCAGAAGCACACACATGGGTGAGAAATGGGTCAGAGTGTGCCAGTGCCTGCATCCGGCCGTGCCATGCTCACCAGGCTGGTGGCAGTGAGTTGGGCAAGCCCCAAAATTGTCCCCAGGGGCTGTGCTGGCACCCACAGGTGTCACAGAAAATCCCCTTCTACCTCAAACAGAAGAAGAAAGTGTGACTTTGGTGGCAGCACGGTGGCAGTGAGTTGGGCAAGCCCCAAAATTGTCCCCAGGGGCTGTGCTGGCACCCACAGGTGTCACAGAAAATCCCCTTCTACCTCAAACAGAAGAAGAAAGTGTGACCCAGTGCTTTACCGTGATACCACTAGCTTACAATATATATTAAGAATAAAGTATTTTGATATTTCATCTGAATGCCATAGTTACTTATTCTCCTTCCATGCAACATCTTTGCTAATCTTATTTCTTCTCTTATGCCACTTTCATCCCAGTCAAATTATCCATGACCCTTTTCATTTTTTGTTTATCTGGACACACCACCTCATATTCTGCGTGGATTTGAAAATGTGTGTCATCGGTGATTTTTCTTGTCACAAATTTTTAATTACTGTCTACCTATCTTATGGCACACGATAGAATCAGATCCTTGAAAAAAGGGATGCAACTCCCATTTGGGAATTACACATATGTAGGCTGACAGGGTGAGACAGGCACAATGCACAGGCTTTTAGCATCTTTTCTAGCACCTGTGTTAGCAATGGGATGAAGATGAGGCAGGCAGGTCCTTTCAGAACAGAAAATCTCCTGAAGCACCGTTTTGAGATGTGGGCAAAAGCAGCAATTAAATGGGGTGTCAAGCATGTGTGCTAAGGATAAACAAACAGGCAAAGCTAATTAGTTAAAATTTGTCTGGGAACTGATGAATAATAAGAGCTGTGAATTATGAGACAGCTGTTTCGTGTTGCCAAGTTTTGTCCTGTCTTTTCAGCAGTGAAAGTTTATGAAGGCACTGAGCTATAGTTTATAATTTATCTGTTATGATGTTTGAGAATGGAAATAAGAAAGGAATGTAAGAAACTGTTTTACTGATGGTAAAGGGCAGCCTTGCAGATATAAACATAGTTCTACAAATCATCTTTTCATAATATTATGAATATAGTATAAATATAGTAATAGAGTTGAGATGTCAAGTGGCAGAAAACCTGTTCAATACTGTTTCTGAAAAGATTATTCTTGTAACCTCTCCAGAGCCAATGATCCTCTCATTGTTCATTATTTAATCTGCTGGACCTGCCTGGTTCCATGCTGATGATACTGCAACACACTGGATATCTTGCCTAAAACAGAGACAATTGAGTTTTCTAGCTGCTGCAAACTTAAAATTCAGTATCATTATTTTGCCTAAGTGTATTTTGTAATAATGGAAATTAAGAACATTTTAAATTATCAAATCAAATACAGAGGGATTTCATATTCAAGTG
Organism: Falcunculus frontatus; assembly: GCA_013398115.1. Lineage (NCBI taxonomy): Eukaryota > Metazoa > Chordata > Aves > Passeriformes > Falcunculus > Falcunculus frontatus. The sequence goes on along the minus strand of VZRV01004309.1, from coordinate 25,664 downwards.
AAATTCAATTTTGGTTTTCAACTTAAGGACACCTAAGATGTAAACCAGTTAAGTTCATTAATAAACTAATGGAAAAAAAATACATGGGACTGAGACAAAGTTTATATAAAAAGCCATGACCTTGTCTTAAATTCTGTGATATTCTAAGTTGCTGTTGTTGGGGTTTTTTTGGTTGGTTGGTTGGTTGTTTTGGTTTTTGGTTTTGGTTGTTTTGGGTTTTTTTTTAATTAAATGTTATGGGTTTTCAGTGAAATATTATTCTAAGTCTGATTTTTAAATGTGAAAAAGTGGTTTTTGGGAACAAGATCAGTGTCTGTGGTTTTACATTTTGGTAAAATTCCTCAAATTTGGCTGTCAAATACTAGTTGGTCTTTTTTTTAAGCCAGCAATTTTTTACTTCTTTTTCTCTCTTATTTTGAAAACCCTAGAACTTTAATGTCATTTTCATATAAGCTCCTTGCAAAATCATTAGAATTGTGTGATCAGTTTGAATGAATTGTTCTAATATGATACATTAAATAGAAAGAAGTTATCTTAAGAAATTGTGAAAACTTGCATGAATAATTGCAATAATTTTTTCTTGGCAAAATCTGGGAGAGCTGCCAAGAAAAATCTTTCTCCCTGACAAAAGTTCCTAAGCACTAAATTTACAAAAAATAAATACATAAATATTACTGCCAGGAATAAATCTTAAAAAGAACATATTTATACTGAAAGAGAAAGTTATTATTGAAACTGATTTTGCTCCCCCAGCACTGTGATCACCAACAAATGCTGAGTTTACTGTAACACTTTATAAAGACATGTGTGTGTTCACTTGGAACCAGACAGACTTTATAAGCATAGCACAGGATGAGGAATGACCAACTAAAAGCATTTCTGACCATCACTAACTTGGCCAAAATCCAACATATGACATTTCCACAAGAAGGAAAAATACAAAGAAAAGTCTACTAAAATTAAGAGCCATAAACAACCTATCTGAGAAAAAATAACAATTTCTAGCCAAACAAGATTCTAATGAGATTATCTCCTAAACACTTCTCATCTAAACGATCCTGGAATAAAAATTGTGCTAAATGCAAACAAGGGGTGAAACTGGATAGAGAGAAGTCTGACAGATAAAGGTTGCGTCCAGATTTCAGCTTTCATCCCGTGTTTAAAATTCAGATTTTCAGTTACTAGTCTGAACCCTTGCTGCTCAGCCATAATTTGTGTTGAAGAGGATGATATCATACTCAGTAGGTTTGTGGGAATCAGTGGATGTGATGCCTCCTGCAGCCACCTAGAAACAGAGACTAGACAAGAGTAAGGGAATAAAGACAGGTATTTATTTGAAGGGCCTTCAAGGTACACCCTGGGGGAGCCAGAGGCTGCTTCCAAAAATTGGACCCCAAGATGGACCCCAGGTCACGAGTTCTTCACACTTTTATAGGTTTGGATCATTTGCATATCAGGGTTAATTCTCCAATTAAAGCCCCAGTTTAACGATGTAATTCCCCTCAGCTTGCCCCCCTTAGAATCTTTAGTTTACACATTTTGGGCCTAAAAACAGCCTGGCTGTCCTTGAAGGCAAAGCCTGGAGAGGCTTTGTTATGTCTGCCCAGTACGAGAGAGCAGGAATTACAGGCTACAAGGAACTTCAGAGTTACACTCTAAGCAGTACAGAATTTGAAAATAGAAAAGTTAAAACCTAAGGCATCAGATGTACAACAATTTGCACCAGCTGAGGATCTGCTCCTTTATCTTTCAAAAGCACCGACTGCAGAAACCTCATTTACTACTCTTGATCATAGCCAGAAACATCTGACTGATGAAGATGGAGTTTCCCAGGAGTATTCATGCCTCAGAAGGGAACTGGGATTACAATTGAGATGTGGATAATATCTCCGGTATCACTTGGCAATTTCAGACAACTTACAGTGCATTACCACACTTTCCTGCAATTTGGTGCTTGGATGTCATAAATTACATTGACACACCATTAACATAGGTAAGTAGAGTAAATAATTGATCTCTCTAGAGAAACATTAGAACCCACTGCAATAACAGATCTGTAGCAATCACTATTAGAAACACACAGACCTCAAGAGTTTTTCTTTTTTCATGCCTACGGCTAAGCCCAAATTACTTTCCTTTTAGTGTCTTACTTTTGGGCTGCTATTCTTGCACTAATGATACCAGGATAGGCCTTTAATGTGTAAGCTGAGAAAAATAGCTTACCAAAATTAGATTGTTAGACATATCCATATTATTAGAGATATCCATGGAATTATATGTGTGGGTTTTTTTGAAGAAAGGAAAAAAGTAGGTTATTGGTTTGTGCTAATAGCAAATTTTCTTAGTGAAAGGGCAGGAATGAACCATTAAAGTGGACAGGAGAAGGGGAGAACAGGAAAGAGAGAGAAGAGGAGGAGAAAATCAAAAGAAAGTGAGAAAACATGAGAAAATTAGCGAGAAAGCAAGAAGAAGAAAGTAGGAAGCAATTCACTTCAAACATGCAAACAAAAAGAGGAGCACAGGAATTCTAGGCACAGATGGATTCCCATTTTGGAAATTCTGATGGTTTCATAGACTTAGGATAGGATGTTATTCTTCATCAGATGAATGATACTGATGTGACAAGCAATATATACCAAGGTTAGAGGTAATTCTATTAAAAGAAAGACTGGCCACTGGAAGCTCAAAGCACAGTTTGCATTTTTGTTTTTCATTCCTTCGTAAAAATATGCTGGTGACATGCATGTTTAAAGAACAGAAATTCTTTTCAAGACTGGGTTCTTAAACCTTCTCTTAGACTCAGCACAAGTGATGAAAGGTAGCCATGTGTTCAGATAGCTGAGGTATGAATCATTTTAGGGCTACTAAGTTGTCCCAGATATTCATAAGCCATCTGTTAAGTGAAAGTGCATTAGGTATACACTGTGCTAATAATTCTTACATTTAATAATTATACTCAGCATGACACATCATTGGGAACAGCAAAAAAAGTACTTTTGGATACCCACAAAATCCTCACACAACTTTAAATATAGTAGGTGAAGGTATGTTTGAGTGGGCAGTGATAAGTAAGAGCATCTTTGCACAGAAAGGGAACTGCTTTGAGAACATGTCTGTTTTATTTTCTCACAAATACCAAACATTAATTTTATCTTCAGTGCTGGTCAAAAGATTCTCAGAAATTAAAGCTGAAGACAAAAATTAGAATGCAAAAAACTCTAATATTTTGACAGGCTCAGTGTGGTTTAATTCCTTATTAATGTGTTGTGTCTTTCTCTCATATATGATATTCCAATATAAGTTCTAGTGGACAAATTCCAGATCAGAAATCCTCAGCCTTGACTCTGGCAACAATGCTGAGTAAATAATACCCTCATGGCCACAACCCTCTCTCCCCCTGCCTTGACCACAGAAGAAATAGTATTATCTTTATCATCAATTTCCCAAAACACTTCAAAAATAATTGTAAACTGTTTAGTTTATGAAGAAAAATCATGACCTGATCCTAGTGAAAAGCAGAAATTCTAATAAATTTAAGCACTGCAATCACCACTGGAGTGTGTCAGTGTGATTTAGTCGTATGTCTTTGACTCTCCTGGGCAGAACCTAAGCTGTGACTTCCCAAACTGACCATTCAGTTCATATTTACCCTGCACTAACCATCATCACCTCTCTCTCTATTTTCTATGTTGCACTACATTTTTGTCTTACATTTCTGGGAAACTTGAAAAGCCTTTAGGGAAGCCAAAGGTGTATTTACAATAAAAAGAGCTCTTGATTTGTATCAGTCCAGTAGTTACTATATTGTACTTGTATGGTCAGGTGTAGAATATAAAACCTTAGCAACCTAACATTTTTTCCTTTCTGTGACAAAATAAATTGGTTCACTCTCAAAATCATTTCTTCTGAACTTAGGGAAACTCCGAATATCCAGTGAACTTTTCACCTCAGACTTAGCTAAAAAGGCAGTTTTAATTCTTCTCTCCCAATCCCCTCTCTTCTCAGAAGTACAACTCTAAGGCTCAGGAATAAATATTAGAAAATGGAAACTTTCAGCCATAAATCACTATTTATATCTTGCTGAGGTCAGGGCTAAGGCACTCATTTCTGAAAAATGTTTGCAGTCCCTCGTGACCTCCTGAAGCCATTGGATCTCAACTGCTTCATGCCAGTGAAGATTTGTGACTTCACAAATTCTGTTCTCAGTTCTTTATTCGCCCACTTCATCCCCAAAGCCACTTCCCTGAGGAGCCCCAGTGCTGAATAGTCTTAGTTCTCAGACAGAGAGAGAACTGCCCCCACAGGAAGCACTCCTTCATTAGGGATGAAGTCACTCCCAAGCATTATGTTATGATATGGGAATAATATTGTTAGCGTTGAAACACATAATCACGGCATGATTATATGCAGGTGCTTTTATTGAAGAGCTCTGGGAATCAGGGGTACAGACCCAAATCTGACTCCCACTTGGGTTTGGGATAGACACATTTTATACCCTTTCCTTATGTAACTGTTATACAATCATATGTTGATCATTAACTTTCTATTGTTCTATTGATTCCACCCGAGCATGAATTTTAGGTCCCCTTCCCACTATTGATTCTACCCAAGCATGAATTTTAAGTCCCCTTCCCACTATTGATTCTACCCAAGCATGAATTTTAGGTCCCCTTCCCACAGCATTTCCATTGTTGTTGTCCCTTTCTCGCGATTCCTTGTTACAACTGAATAATTATTTTTGATTACTAAGTAATCATCGCATTTGTTATCTACCGTACAGGTGGGAACACAGGTGCAGGTTCACATGATTTAGCAAAGACAATGCCCACTCCCCTTCCCAAGGCCTATTTTAGCTACCACGATTTTAGAAACATTTTAACCCTATGCTATCAATATGGCTGGGAAGAAAGCAAGACGGTGGTGAGGGAAGGCTACATGTGGTTATAGCCACTCTTCTGTGCTTGGAGAGCTGAAATGTGGAAAAAACATCCCATCCTGACCATGCTGGTTTATGTTTTACAGTGGAAGACAAACTCGTTTTTCAGCACCCCTACCCTTTTGGTCTTAACTGTAAGCTGTAATTTCACAAGATCAAAACCTATATAGGCAAGGACAAAGGACTGGTCTTATTTCGTGTATTTTGTGGAAATTAAATCAGGCAAAGCGCAGTAAAAACAAAATGCAGTTTGACTTTCCTCCTAACACGGGAAGGACTTAGGTTTAATCTGGTTCAGGTGGGAAAGTTCAAGTTTTTGCTTACTTTTGTCCCTTTTACAGCCGTTATTTACAACAGCAAGGTGCTATTCTTATGAAATCCCCTAATTCACCAGAATGGTGCTATAAATACTTCTAAAGTGTTATTATTTAATACCAGCTTCACTTTAATGCAATGTTCATTCTATTAAATTTAGAATTTATGCTTCTGATTTATTAATTTGTCTCTTTTAGAGAGGAAAATGTTTGGAAATGTAAGTATTTTAATAATTAAAAATGCTGCAAATCCAAGAAAAATAAGAAAAAATAACTGATAAGTGCTTTGTTGAGAGAAAGATGCAGAAGAAAATCATACACAAAAGTTGCATTTCTGCGAAACATACTCCTTTAACACAACATTTCCACTGATTTGGACAGGAATATTTATCTGAAAGGAATATTGTTGGATACTTACTGACGAGCAGTGTTGAGAATACAACTCGCTTGGTTTGGGCTCCTAACATAAACCGTGTGTATCACAAACATGGTTAAAATGCACACACGTGTGCAGAGTGTTTGGAGCACACTGGTGCCTCCCACTTCAATGTTCTCTCTGTTCAGTAGGAGGTGTAACTTCCTGCTCCTGTGATTTTTTTTCCCTACTCCGTGATACTTGAGCTGCCCTTCCTGGTGGCACTGTCTGCCAGGAGAAATGGAGAGTAACTCTTTAGAGCTATGCACTATGACTAAGCAGTTGACTTATTCCTTGAAAACGAAATTTGAATCTCTTGAGCCCACAAAGAGTAAATTTGGTTCCCTTTCTACCCAGAAGCACAAAGATATTGCTTGAAGCCACCTCACACCTCTCTGCTTTGGACTCCAGGCATGAAAAGTCCGGCAGCTAAAAGGCTTTCAGACTCCCCTAAATTTTGCTTTTCATTAGGTACCAGTACTTGCTGGAGAAATATGCTATACATAGGCATTAAAAATCCCATCGTGTCCTATACAAATTGGTGTTAATATTTTCTAATCCTAGACCTCCAGCTGGAATGAACTTTTACAGTATCACAGCACATATTGCTAAATACCTTCTCATTTTGCTTATAGAACGTAGGTTTAATGAGATTTTGAACTGTGATCTTTTAATGTGATCACTTAGTTCATTAAAACACTGTTTCACCTACACAAATCTCTTGCTCGTGAAGTTCACTGCAATGAATCAGAGCCCAGCACACATGAGTAACTGCAAAGTGATACTGAGTTTTCCTGTACCTCAATGGTGCATCCTCATTGGTTTCTCACACTGAGGGCTTTTCAGAGACTGCTGTTCTGAAATAATAATGAGAAAACCCATTAAAAAAGATCCATTTTCATTTTTAAAGAATGGAACATAAAGTGATTCACTGCACCACGGCATGTGAAGTTTGTCATTCTGCTTTAAAGTTCATCCAAGCTTGCAAACAACTAACAAAGATCACTGTATTTGGTTGAAGTTTGACTTACTAAGATTTTCCTATTGCCTTTATAAGAGAGGACAGAAAACAAAAGGATGGGAAACGAGACATCACAAGATAAAAAGAGAAAACTTATATGAAATGAAACTGGACCCTTCCAGGGCCTTCCAGGAATAGACCATGGTTTATACAATAATTGAGCATTTGAAAACAAATAGTTGTACAGTTCTGCAAGGATTTCCATTATGGCTTTTTCTTTTCAATAAATTTTGTTGTTTTTTAGTAGTGTCTCTTGAATTTCCTGTTGTCCCATTAATTCATACACTTGTTAAGTGGAGGACAAGCATCCTAAGAATGTGATGGGAGGACACTGAAGTTTGTTATTCATATGCACAAATCAGTCTGACACTGAAAATATTAAGAATTTTTTCATCCAATCTTTGTAATCTTTGCTGTCAGGGGCAGTTGCCTGCTTTAGCCACATCTCACCCCAGTGGTGATGGGAAAAACCTGACAGCAAAGAATTGCTGAATTCCTCATTCCTGATCCTCCATTTCTGCCAGAATTGTATCAGGGCTAACAGCCTGAAAGGGACCCATGGGATTTCCCAGACACACTACTGAAAGAGGAACATTCAGCTGCATCTTTGACAAAGCTTAGAAGAAAGTCCCAGGTTAAATGCCTGTTACTTCACTGATTCACTTGTAGTACCTTACCTCAACTCCCATCAACATTCCATGACTTGATTGAAAACCATCCAGATATTTTCTATTTTTGTGGAAGTGTGTTTTCTTATCCTAACAGGAAAACCATAGATTTTTTAAAGAATGTTTTTCTTACCAGTAAAAGTTAGTGTTCCTTCCTTTTCAAAATAATAAAATAATTTTGAATTTTAAGAAACAGAAAAAAAAATTAGCGACAGTGCTCCTTCAGTTCTGGTAAAAGCTAGACAATTTTTAGCAAAAAAAAATATTGGTATTTGAAAGGAAAAAAATATATGCAGATATGTACAAAATGCATAGAGATACAGAAGGATGATTCTTTCTGTAATAAGATTTCTTTCCCCCTCACATTCTCAAGCTAAATCTAACTGCACTTAGCACTTAGACCACGTGCTTTCCTCCCTGGCAAAGGCCTCAAGTGCCCAAGGGTGGATTAACGTGCAGTAAAAAGACCCTGTACAGGATAAATGCAGCCCATCATTTGGTTGTCCAATTTATCACCCAGACAGCCCCAAGTATGGAGGGTTTATAAATCATATTAACCTAATTTAAATCCTTCTATCGAAAATAATTGAACAAGAGACCCACTGTTTACAAATACGTGATCTGGCCATGAAAGCCATATTCTGATACTTTGATGCCTCCTGCAGCCACCTAGAAACAGAGACTAGACAAGAGGAAGGGAATAAAGACAGGTATTTATTTGAAGGGCCTTCAAGGTACACCCTGGGGGAGCCAGAGGCTGCTTCCAAAAATTGGACCCCAAGATGGACCCCAGGTCACGAGTTCTTCACACTTTTATAGGTTTGGATCATTTGCATATCAGGGTTAATTCTCCAATTAAAGCCCCAGTTTTAGCGATGTAACTCCCCTCAGCTTGCCCCCCTCAGAATCTTTGGTTTACACATTTTGGGCCTAAAAACAGCCTGGTTGTCCTTGAAGGCAAAGCCTGGAGAGGCTTTGTTATGTCTGCCCAGTACGAGAGAGCAGGAATTACAGGCTCCAAGGAACTTCAGAGTTACACTCTAAGCAGTACAGAATTTGAAAATATAAAAGTTGAAACCTAAGGCATCACTTTATAGAAGCTGGGTTGTCGCCCCCAACATGTGAGATAAGGCAGCACTCTGGGTAATTAAATATGACAGAATCCTTCCTGGAGAAGTATCAGCTTGTATCAGCTCTTCAAGAAAGTGTTGAATATATTTACCTGGACAGTGTCAGGTTAAGCTGCACCATCATTATAAAATTGACAAGAGAAGTGCTAGAGGTAAACAACAGCAGATGATGGAAAAGGGCAGGGAAAACCAACAGCCAACAAGACATGAGGAAAAAAAGGAAAGGATTTTGATGGAGAGTCCTTTTTACGCTAAGTCATTTTAATGGACACAGCCGGGGAAAAAAATAAATTCTTTTTTACCATAAGATTGTTAAACCTATTCCCCTAAGTCACAGGGCACTGAAAGAAACATTTTAAAATCAGATAATCAGAGGTAGAAAGAATGCAATAACAGAAGAAGGTATGTCCCAGAAAAATTACTTTTACAAGAGAGCCAGGATCCTGATCTACCCTGCAAGTAGAAGCTTCTGATTAAACTGAGCTGGGAGCCTCTGGGAAAAATAAAAGAAAAACTAAATTTTTCAAAATAGCTTAAATAACAATAAATTTTAAAAACCATTTATCCTGAAATAAATGACTAATTTATTCCCAGAATTCTTCATCATTTCTGAATAATATACGTGATGAAGTGTGAGAATGATGCTTGATTAAATGAGGTCCCTGGAGTGCATTAGGGGAGATTTAGTCTGGAAAACAGCATCTGCTGTCTTTTTCTTTCCTTCTCTCAGTGTTGTGTTGTTTCCACGTATTACAGCATATTACCCTCTTTCATTTTTAACAGAATAGGACAATATTTATTCAGATTTTTTGTGGTGGCCATACAACGGGTCTTTCAGTGTGAGGGTCCGAAAAATATTGCTGAATACTTATTTTTCCTGGCAGGAACAGTAATTACCTTCTCTTAGTCACTAACAGATCATACAAATCTAAGTCATTTTCTGATACAATAATGCCAGTTAATTTAATTCAACTGGCTTTTTCCAAGACTACTTTTTTGGGCATATTTCTGTTCTTACCAATGCAACCAATGTTGAGGATCATGGCTTTGGTATAGCACTAATGAAAGCTAAAGAGATATGTCAATGACCAACAGTTGGATCTATCACCACTTCTATTCTTTGCTGTTGCCACCAGTTTTATAATGATGAAAGGCATGTGCAGTGTCCAGTACAGCTGTGCTGGACATATCCAGCCTCACCCAGCTCTAGAAGTGTCAGCGTTGAAACACATAATCACGGCATGATTATATGCAGGTGCTTTTATTGAAGAGCTCTGGGAATCAGGGGTACAGACCCAAATCTGACTCCGACTTGGGTTTGGGATAGACACATTTTATACCCTTTCCTTATGTAACTGCTATACAATCATATGTTGATCATTAACTTTCTATTGTTCTATTGATTCCACCCGAGCATGAATTTTAAGTCCCCTTCCCACTATTGATTCTACCCAAGCATGGATTGTAAGTCCCCTTCCCACAGCATTTCCATTGTTGTTGTCCCTTTCTCGTGATTCTTTGCTACAACTGAATAATTATTTTTGATTACTAAGTAATCATTGCATTTGTTATCTACCGTACAGGTGGGAACACAGGTGCAGGTTCACATGATTTAGCAAAGACAATGCCCACTCCCCTTCCCAAGGCCTATTTTAGCTACCACGATTTTAGAAACATTTTAACCCTATGCTATCAGAAGCTGAGGACAAGCAGAGATAGCTCGTTTGCAAGGCCAGGTAATTGGAGTTCAGAGGCAAATACTCACGGTGAGTTTTGAAACCCGGTGAATACCTTTGTACAAACCTCAGATGTCCTTCAAAACATCCAACCTGGCACTAGCCTTCAGCAACGTCCCAGCCCACATCTGAGCAGGATTTTCATCCCACTTCCTCTTGCTGTGCTCACACCATCTGCCTACCAGTCACAGTGCTCTGGGAACACTCAGTACCTGCAGCACCAGTAACTTGGGGAAAAAATTCCATTGTGGCAGTGTACTCATTCAGCATCAGAAATAAATGCCAAAACATGACTGGTTATGTAGGTGGCCAGATGCTTGTCCACAAATATCTTCAAACTAATAATGGGTCCAGTGGGTGGATTTGGTTTGTTGGGTTGTTATCTTTTTCTACTTGATAGCTACACTGCTCAAACACTTCCAGTATGCACTGCTTCTTCATTAGCACACATTTCTTCCCTATCATGTGCTACATTTGATTAGAAAGATAATAATTTTTACAAGAAGATATTATGTCAATATTAACTAGCGACAGAGATAATATCAAAGATAAAACTGCCATCGAGTTATTAAGAGACTGTAATTCGCTTGAACGTTTTCATGAAATTATAAAATTGGGTATCATATCTATATCTGATTACGAACAGCAACATATCTCCAAGTTAATAATTACAATCTTGTTTTTACTTGTTGACAGTCTATGACTAATTGCTGTCTGAAGAGAATTTAAACAGAACAATTCAAAAATCAGCCATCTAAAGAAAGGTAACATGCTTAAGATGTATTCAGTTGGGACTGCAAAGTTTCTGTACTTTATTTGGATATCTCTATCATATGGTAGCTCCTCAAGAGAATAAAAACAAAGTGTATTATCTAAAAAGAGGTCATTTAATAACTTAAATGTTTTAGTTCTTTGGGTTTTGTAATGCTGTTAATTTACCTGTATTCAGAGTAAAGCAGAGAGATAGAAGAATTTCTGATACCCAAACTGAGATCTTTGGCTGTCTAACCGCGAGCAACAAACTGCTTTCAACTCATCTCTGCCCAGGGTCAGTCTCTGATTTGTAGAGGACTCCATCAGTGCAGGCAGCTTGGGGTGCAGCTGCAGCGGAGCTCTGGGTGGGAGCTGGAGACAGAACACCATGAACTGATGACCCTTTGCACAACAAAAGGCACAAGGACCTCCTACCTATCCTAGGCGCTGCAAGTGTGGCTGACCTAGTGGTTCCTGGATGCTCAGATACGAGTTTCCTTGACAGTTTCTTAAAACTTTGCATGACCTCTGATCTGGTGCCTCCTCTTTTAGAGCTGGAATGCACTGGGCATTCTCTTAGGGTGGATGTTGCAATTCTGTTTCAGCCCAAAGGAACCCATGTCATACTCAGCGTTCTGTAATGTCGACCTGGGAACAGTAAGGGTGGGTGGTGCAGAGATTTGCTCCAAAAGCACGACCATCATCTGTTAAGTCAGAAATGAAATACCCTCGTGGTGTTGCACTGTGCTTAGAAGCAGCAATGCTAAAGCCTGACTTGTTAGCTGGGTAAAAAGCAACAACTCAAACTCTTATCATTCAGCTTTCAGAACTAACATCACTACTTAAAGAATAGGCATCTTTATCACATCAGAAAGTTATTACTTTTCATTTGGAATGTCATTTAAAATTGAGTCTTCTGTGTTCTTTTACTAACAGGCATGGCTGTTGCTTCTGAAAGTCCCAAATATCATGTGAAAAATAAAGCAAGGCTACATAATTTTTCTTCCTATCAAATTCTTTATCTTCATTAAAATTCTTTTCAATATAATACTTAAGCTGTAGCTAATGGCTTAGATACAGTAAGCAAGCATACCACCCATTTTAGAGGTGTGGTTCTGCCTGAAAATCATTACGAGATCCCCTGTTTGATAGTTTACATTGCTGAGTGAGAAAACTGTCAAACTTTTATATTTATCCAATAATGCAGGCTCTGTACAAAAGGTGAGGAAAATCCTAATTCTCAGTTATTGCTGCACTGCTGTTTGTGGTTGCAAAGACTCATACATAAGTGATCCAATACAAAACCAACACATATATGCAAACAGTAAAAGCAGCACAGTAAAACATAGTTATTTTCCTGTTATGCTTCATTTTGATTAAAAATTCTAGAATCAAAGAAGATGCCCAACAGGATCCTGGTCTGCATTCTGAAGAGTACTGCCAGAAGGTCAGGGGAAGTGAGCCTTCCCTGGCTTGGCAGTGCTGGGATACCCCTGCCCTGCTGCACCCAGTCACCACTCCCAGCTACAGGGGGCACAAAGATGTGCTGGACCCAGCCCAGCAAAGGGCTGAAAAGATGCTGAAGTGATTGAAACATCTGACAAACAAGCAAAGGCTGAGAAAGCTGAGACTGATCAGCCTCGAGAAGAAAAGGCTTGGGGGAATCTCAATGTGCATAAACACCAGCACAAGGGAAAAAGGTATTTCAAATTCCATCGGGAAAAAAAAATCTTCTGACTGTTCATGTGATCAAATAATAACAAAGCTTGTCCAGAAATGATGGGGGCCCCATCCTTGGAGATATTTAAAACCCATCTGGACGTGGTTCTGGGCAACCCCTGCTCTAGCTGCCCCTGCTTGGAGCAGGGGTTCTAGAACACGTCCAAAGACTCCTGCCAACCTCAACATCCCATAAATCCATGCAAGTTAGCACTAGAGACTGACCCTGAATTTCCTGCTTGTAACACCACAGAAATTGGGCAGGGATCTTATATTCTAGCCCTTCAATCATAATATCAGATTCATTTCTCTGGTATCAATTAGCTTTAGTAGAAGATTTCTTTTAAACGTTTTGCCAGGAAACATTAAATACATTTAAATAAATGTCTAATCTCTTCAAATTAACAATAAGGACTTAATATTAAGAGAGATTGGAAAGGATTTAGTAAATTAGTGTACGAAGTGACAGGTTAATTGCTCTGTGGATCATCAAGCAACACATTTATTTAGCAACCAATAATTTAACCAATGAATTCGGCCTGTAAACAAGAGAAAGAATATTTTTTGAGGCATTTTCTCATATTTTGATGAATAAATTTATTTAGTGAACTTTTCCACCGGCAGTTTGTTTTCAGCTCTCATTCAATATGTATTACTCACAACTCAAGCAAGTGATGGGTCCCTGTAATTGCATTTTAACTACCTGGTTCTTCAGATGGCTGCAACCCTAACTGCTTTCTCTTGTGGGGAGGTGGGGTTTTTTGGGTTTTGTTTGTTTCTCCCCACTTCTCTGTAGGTAGGTCAAAGAGCTATGAAGATAAAGTGCATATCAATATGAAGCTGAAGAACTATCTTAAATATAATTCTGGAAAACAGTGCAAATAATTCTCCTCTAATGAAACAGGATTCTTAGAAACACCAAACTGAAAAAGGCTCCAAACCTGGGAAGCCCCCAGGGCTTCAGCCTGAGGGGTGCTTCAGAATGTAATATTCAGCCCCCAATATTATTCACATTTTAAAAATATATTTATCCGATTCCATGCATTTTTAATGCACATGAAAGCAATGGAGATAAATGCACGCCGTTATTAGCAGACACTATTTCAGTTCATTTATTCCCTTTCCCACCACTTCTACTGAAAGCACAAGAAAACAGAAATATTTCTCATCTTTAGAAGAGGAGTTGAGACAGGTACAGGCAAAATCCAGTCGTAGGCAGGCAGATCTTTCAGAAGGCCTCTGATGAACCTGGGAGAGAAACACTGGGTGTAAATAACGGGACAACACACACCATCAATATGATCCAAGTGAAGCCGTTTATTCGAAAAACCCCAAGTATTCTTATACCTTCAGTGACAGTGCTAAAAATAAAGTTACAAGATAAGTTTTCTCACAGTGCCTTTTCCCACACAAAGTTTCACACCGTTTTCTCTCTCCTAATTAGCGCTCTAAGTCCATTATCAGAAGGCTACAATAATAATTTCATCGGCCAAGCTCCTTTCCAGACACCTGGGAGTTAAGCTCCCTTTCTCACAGATGTTTTACAAGTGGCCTTGGAAAAGGAATGCAGGGGCCTATTGCTTTTCTAAATACAGAGTCTTATTTCTCATCTAATGAGTTTGGATTGTTCACTGTCTGCGGTGAGTGGGAAGAATGCACGGCAATCAATGTGATTGATAACACAAACTCCAACTTTATTCCCGAATAGCATATATTTATACCTTTTCAATCATACGATTTTTATTAACTCTCTCATTGGTTCTTAGCATCATACGTCAAAAAGATGATTGTCATCTTTTTCTCAGTTCTTTCTTTCCAGNCAAGTTACCTATACCTTATTATTGATCATATTTGTTAGTAATCATGTTTACTATTCTCTCTTAGCCACAGTTTCTGCAGCTGTCATCTTGCAGTTAGTTAGGCCATTTAATAAGATACATCGTATTGAGTTAGTATTTTCCCAATTATCTATGGTTCAAGAGACGACTGTTTTCTCAATGAATTATTGTTCCTCAATAGCACTATTACTCTTTGTTAGTATGCTTTATATCTTCTAACTTTATTAATATTTGTATTTCTTCATCAGTTATATAACTCAAAGGCTATTATTCTTTTTCTATAAAAGTCTTGTTCTTTGTTAATTCTGAACAGCAGTATTGTTCTTTGTTAGTTTCTCAATACCAGCCTTGGTTGTGCAGACCCTTACAGGCCCTGCAGCAGACCCTCTAGGGATGCAGACCCTCTAGAGATTCTGAGTGCCCTCGAGGGATTCTGAGTGCCCTCGAGAGACCAGCCATTCCTCTACAACTGTCTACCTGTGTACTATATGTGTATATATATGTCTAATATATGTCTACATATTCACTACGTGTCCACGTAGGCGCAGACACTGATCCTCTACAAAACACCAACCACATCAAGCACCCTGCAGGGTCACACGAAAGGGGGGGTTCTTCCAGCTCTTGCGTGGCACAAGGGCTTCTCTTGGGGGCCAAGGAATCCAGGACAAAATCATAGATGTGCTGGGAACACGTTCATTTCAGGTGGCAAAGCAGGGAACTAAAGATCTCTTATCCTCTCTTCCCAGGACACCGTGATAAATCTTAGAACACAAAGAGGCCAAGGTTACAGTAGCTTTTAAAGGAAAGAATAGGAAAAATTCCAGGTGCTTTAATATCACTGGCAAAGCTCAAGATGCTGCATATTCCACTGAGAAGTGTTGGGGTTTTTCAGACATTTAAGGTCTTAACAAAACTTGTGGAGATCCATTTGCTCCCCACATATACATAATTCCCACAATTTCGATAAATATTGAGCTTTATTTGGTATCTATTGAGATTAATTGAGTCAAGAACTAAGTATTGATCAAAACAAAGAGGAGGTCAATATTCACATTGAAGGAAAATATACATTCATCTTTGCTGAAAACATGAAGCCCAGAGGCCAAATATTTGCCTTAATTTATTTATCCTTTGTGACTCCTGGAGATTCCACTGGTGCAACTGAGCGCTAAAAAAACCCCAGAACTTATATAATTTGATATATTTCTATTTTATAATTTTATATAATTAGTTAATTGCCCACCCTAGAGTAGCCTATGATCTCGATGTTATTAAGAACTATCTTGGAAATTCTACAAATGAGGAGAACTACTTCAAGAATGAAATAAAGACATGCTCCCTCCTGCTATGTAGAGTCTTTTTCAGTGGAGCAGGTTGTTGAAGAGATTATCTAAGCTTAAGTCTCCAGCAGATAAGTTGTGTAAGATGGATTGGATGACCTATAGATATCCCTTCTAAACTATTTCATTCCACAGTTCCATAAAGGATGGGATGACAAAAATCCCATATTGTTACACACTCGTAAGGAGTGTCCAGTAGCTGAGTAAAGACTCATTCAGTGGCTCCACAACAAGAGTTAACTTTAATTAGAACCAAAATGCAATAGATTTATTCTTTTTTTTTCCCCTTTTTGCATAATTGTAAATTCAAATTCTTCCTGTATTGAAAACCTTTTCTAGGAACAGAAGTCTCATTTGGTGTGGAACAAACACTTCACTTACTGATATTTGAGTCACAGAATCACAGAATAGTCTAAGTTGGAAGGGACCCAGAAAGATCATTGAGTCCAACTTGAGTCGTTATTTTCCTTGCAATTTAATCTGACCTAAATATGTAATCTACAATGACAAACACATTACAAGTGAGCAATAAGTGACATTTTTATCACATCTGATATGAAACATTTTATCATAATCTGTTCTGGGTACTATATAAATTAAATATGCATTCATTTAGCATATTGCACTGGAAAAAAACCTCATATGGTGTGTTTAAGAGGTAACCTTTAACATATCAATATGCCTAAAATACATTTCCTAGGGAGATAATCTTTGCTGAAAAGAAGTAGACACTGCATAGTAGGGGAAAACAGGCTAGAGTTTTTCAGAAATTTTTAAATTTAATTCATTAGAAATGAAAGCGTTCATACACTGCTAGACTGTTGCTGCACTGGAAAAAACATGTAGCTTTTAATGAAAATGCTAGTAAAATAAGAAAAACCTAATTTAGACAGAACAGAGACGATTAAAACCCTGGCTTTTGATACATGATTTGATTGTGGTCGTAGTAGGAACGCAAGGATGTCTCAAGCAAAGGATTCAATTTCAGGTAACAGGCTTTATTTTCATCTTTGTGTGATGACAAAACATGTCACCTTCTTTGTTTTAATATTCACATTTTGGTCGTGGGTGGTGGTCATACTGTCTTGGGTGAAGCCTACTACAGCGCTATTTCTCAGGGGAAAAAGCCCAGCAAGAAAAAGGGGTCTAAACAATCTCACACTGTGTCTACAGAAATCTCATCTTCTAAGCTTTTTATTCCTCTTTGTTTCACTAAAAAACTCCCTTACATATTTCATCTGGATTATGGTTAGCTTTCCATCTTTGTCATTTTTGTGGGGGGAAGAGGAAAAGGACTGCAGAGATTGACATTTTAATTTCTATCTGTCAAGAATGAAATCTTTGTATGAGCACACACACTACCAGGACTGGGAGAACCTGAGGTCTTCACACCAGAGAAAAGTGAAGAAAGAGGGATTGGAAAAAGTCTTTAGTGATCCACACTGAGGAAGAACTATATTTTACTCAGTTTAGTTTAGCTTCTTGTTTTTGCCTAAAATTAGTACATTCAAAAGTGTAGAACAAAATAAATTATTACTGTTACTTAATGCTGATTGTATCAACATCAAGGCAGCTCCTCATTATCAGATAAACTTTTATTTCTCCATAGATCTCTAATAACTCTCCTCAAAAATACTTTTAAAAAAAGTGTTTATTCACAAGGTCAAGCTATAAGTTAAGGTGAGACATCTTGCTGTTTTTACCTGGAGTGAGAAGGTATATTTAGACTGTAATTCAGAATCCAGAGCCTCTGTCTCTCTTATGACTGTAGAGAAAGAATGAGGATATTAACTTCCATATGCCAGTAGCATCTTTTATCAACATCTGTCTCTCTTTGGGGATTTGTTGAACTCTTAATAAAATGTATTTCTTACTGCAATATTTATCTTTTTTTTTTTTTACAATAAAAGCAGGATAAAAATAAAACCATGATTTCTTTATTTCATAAAAACTGAAGAGAATTGGCCTTTTTAAAAACTGATTGGGTAAAGTGTGGAGAAAAACAGTGGTGACAAGTGTTTGCTGGAAGTGCTAAGAAAATAGCAAGGGAATTTCAGTGCTGGAATTAATCATGAAAGTGCACTACAACACAGTAATCACACTTCTTAAAAGCCTAACTATTTTGAGTACTTAGTCCATTAAAAATGCTAAAAAACCTCTAGATTTTCAGATTTACTGAAATTATACTTATCATTGTGATTAAGTATTGTGATTAAAACCCCCAAAAATGATTGCCCTGTCTCATGAAAGCAATACTTGTGATCCAATAACCAGCTCCAAACAGTCTGGCTCTAAATTTGACATAGTCCCAATCTCATCTCATGAAGAGGTGGAACCACTGCAAAACCCTGTGCATAGAGATACTAGACAAAGATGTGTTTCGTATATTCCATTTACAAGCAAACATCATATGAAATAATTTAAAAATAATTAGGATTACCAGTGTCAGATATGAGTTGATGAGAAATGTCTTATGGCAGGGATATTTGGGAAAGTCCCATTTTGATACATCTGTTGCTTATATCTCACTTCAACAAATGCTTTATAGAAAACTTGGCAAAGGGAAGAAATCCTTAAACATGGTAATAGTTGATTCTAGCATGTTTTGATTACTCACAATCTGTAACAAGTACTAGGAACAATAAAACTTAATTGTAAATGCTACGAAAACAACCCTTTCCTCATCTTAAGTCTGAAGATTTCTGGGAAGTACAACAGTCAGTGCTTTTTAAAGAAAAGATGCTGCAATTTTGATTCTGTAAGGATAAGAAAGAAGTGCTCAAGTCAGTTATTTCTGGAGGAGTTAGTAACAACATAAGGCAGCAATATAATCATAAATACATTGCTGTATATTCTTGCATAAAATTATGTATTTATTATACATTTATAAATCAAGTGCAGTCTGCCTGCAATCTATTTCAACACTGGGAAATAGGAGAGGTTTTATATTAGTTTATTGGAAAAGTTTAGTGATTTGGTTAAACTCGGTTAAGCTGCAAATTTAGTGATTTGATGAAGTTGCTCATTGATGAAGACATGAACAGACAGACAGACAATCAGTCATTCCTCCAAAGTGAAAGGCTTCCAAATCCTTGCTCAGTTGTATTTCTGATTACCAGAGGAGAGAGAGGAGCTCTGGCCATGGCTCCAGCTCTGCAATCACAAGGTCAGTTTTAACAGAATGGGTGTGGAAGTGAATGGTGCAGGACTCTTACTGTACTGGCAGAAATGCCAAAAGGAGACTTCCTCCACCAAGGGCCACCAGGCTTCAGTACTTAATTTCTCTACACTGGCAGAGAAATTGGCGGAGCTCCACTGACCTCTGTTTGTAGAGAAATGTAATTTCAGCACAGTGGATGGAAAAGTGGCTGTATAAAACTCTCCCGTGAAGCAGCCTTAAAGAAAAGAGCTATATTTCTTTGAAGAATAATAATAAGTTCCACTGCTTTTCCAAGTTAAACAGAACCTTTAAACTTGTGCAACCCTTTTGACAAGATACGGAAAATCCTGCACCTCACAAAAGCAGATAAACCATATACTGCATTAAGGGGTTTAAGATCTTCAAATCAAGATAACCTAATCATCACTCGTGTTTCATTTAGTCCTTGATATTTACTCCAGTAACATTGATCATGATAGTAACTTCTCTAGAATATCACAAAGTGCTTAGTCAGCTAATCAATTGTATCGCTTGTAGGGTAATTGCTACAAGGCATCCAAAAAACCCAGAATTTTGTTATTATTACTGCAAGCAGCTGCACAGTTTGGCAGATCTACGTGGTGGCTTGCAAATTTACACATAAAGCTTCAAAAAGCAATTAACATTCCTTAAGTAGGTCTCGGTCAGCCCCTGCATCCCAAATTGCAACTGCTACTCAAGGTAGGAAATCAAGTCTGAAGCAACAGAAGGATATGGACTGAAGGTAACTCGGTAGTAGTTTACTTTCTCTACAGTCTTTGAGAGAGATATATTCAGTAACTGAGAGCAGAAACCTGTTAGCTGCTCTGAGTAGCCTTGCATAGCAGTGCATGCTCCCTAGGTCAGGGGAGATTCTTCCAAATATCTCACACTAGTGCATCTCACCATTTCACTTCCAGCAGCAGGGAGATGGTAATTAAACAGATTTAGTCATGTTCTCTGGGTTCACACTACATCTTTATACTTAGTACAGCTTTATTAAATATATTCTAGATTACATATCAAAAATGACCAAGGTAAAGTCACTTTGGCTGTCAGGGTGGAGTCTCAGCATTCCTCACAAGGAAGGACTTCTTTTTCTTAAGTTAAAAGCATTCATGGAGCCACTGTATTAAAGTT
This sequence comes from Falcunculus frontatus, assembly GCA_013398115.1. NCBI lineage: Eukaryota > Metazoa > Chordata > Aves > Passeriformes > Falcunculus > Falcunculus frontatus. The sequence goes on along the minus strand of VZRV01004309.1, from coordinate 5,473 downwards.
TATAGAATTACACCAGAAATTAATTTGGTCTTCATTGCTCAGAGTGTAAACAATGGCTTTATTATTTTGTTCAGACCTTTCTGGCCTTAATGAACTGATCAGATTATTCTATTCAGAGGTTTTACAATGATGAGGATCATTATATATTGTCAAAAGATTCAGCACATAACATTCATAACACCGAAGCTTTGCAGGAGCATTCTAATGTTAAAGGTTGATAAATTAAGCAGCCTTGGAATTCTCATTAAGTTTGTCAAGCTGAATTGTCAGGCATTTTGCCTTGGCTAATGGCTTGGGTGACCAACAGTCATTCACAACCGAGGGCATGGTTATCTTATCAAGGTAACTGAATAAGTGTTCAGAAAGGTGCCAAAGAATAAAAAGCTCTTACAGTTTGAAGCAGGCTGCTCCATATTACAGAATGTAAATACTTCTAAAAAAAGCTTCTTCCCTCTACTTAAAAAAAGACACATTAAAGTGAAAAAATGTATTTCTTATGACTAGTAAAAAGAGGAACTTAATTCATTCTTGGTCATGGCTAAGTGTGATTCATACCTCTTTTCTTCTCCTGCTTTCTGACACTGAACCCAGACCTGAAAACTCCATTACTGATTCACCATTCCTGGTAAATGATAAGCATCACCACACATAATCTGCATTTCCTTTTTTTTCATGCACAGCCAATCATCCTTCACATCTGCTTTTAATGCTTTCCCTTAATTTTTATTTTGCTCCCCCCCAACACACGCTTCTTTTGAAAAGGCATTTGTGGTTCACAATTCCCACTTTCATGCACAACAGAAGTAGTGAAAATCCTAAAGATGTGGAAAGAGCCATAACAGCATTGTTGCTCTTTTGTCTCCTTACAAAAGCCCTAAACCACTTCCCAGCCCTGCTAAGCCTCCTCCAAGATATCCAGTCTGGTTTTATCAAGAACAGGTAAGAGACTGATAACTTTTCTTTAACCCTCACTGTTAATGAAGCTGAAGAGAGAGGATCCTATTATTCATAATTATTTATCTGTGCACCATCACAGTTTTAAGTCTTATAAACCTCTCTCACTGCATTCAGTGATATTGATAATGATTTTTAACAGCTACTATTGTAACTTATTTTCCTAGATGCTGAAGGCCATTATACCATTTTGAGTGACAATTCATTTTCTTTTGAAGAACTCTTCTACAAAAACATAGGTAACATTTTTAAGGCATACACATAATGAGGAAAAAGTGCAGCAGCATTTATGACAAACTTTTATTTTTTTTTCTCCTACACATATGACTTTTCCCTGTAGGAACTAAACTGTGACAATGAGCCAGTTGTGGAGCAGTGTAAATCATCAAATGTCAGACTAACCTGAATTCTTTAATTACGTGCATTCACCACCACACACTTCAAGGTGCAAGGACTTCCTTCTGCTAAGGTAATTTCGTGTTAATTTTTACTCTGAAATTAATAAAACCAGTGGATTGACAATGTATATATAAGGTACAGAATGCCTTTTTCGCGCTAAGTCTGTGATTATTTTTAGGTCTCACATCTCAAGAGTTGAAATGAAACCCCCTCCTTCCTTATTCCTCCATCATAGCCCTATGGCTGCATACTGACACTCCACAACACTGAAAAAATCACCCCACAACACATAAAAAAATAATAAAAAAAAAAATTCAAATGCTGATCTTCATCACATGATTGAAAACAGATGGGAATTTTCTTTCAAAATGTTTCAATGTAGATTCAAGGTCTCACTGGGCAGGTCTGACCTTCCTTCCAGTATTGTTTATAGCCTGCCTTAAAGGTAATGTGTGCTTTAGAACTGGGGTGTGTTGAGTTGCTTTGATGCATTTTCTGTGTACTCCAGGACTGTTTAGTTAGTGCAGTGAATGAAGGAACCACGATAATTTTGCAACAGATATAGTCTGTAAGCATATTAATATTCAGATGAATAAACAAGAGTCCCTTCTGTACAGCATTCCTCAAGTACAGTCGTTCTGTCCGATGGTGTGGAGACACACTCTGCCTCTAAACTACCATCAAGCTTTCCAAAAGCTTTCCAAACTAGAGAAGGCACTAGCACTCGAGAATCTAGAATGGGGCAGAATACATAATTTGGAATATAATTTCTTTCCCCTCAGCACATTCATAAATAAATGTTTTCTCGAAATAAAAATACCACAAAGCAATTTACTATGTGATAGAAAATTCCTGCAATGCAGAGTCTAATTCATGGCCTTCTTCATGGGATCTCAGAATAATTAAAAAACACTATAGCCAGTGACAATTACTTTGAACTTTATTAAATCTTATGATGAACCCATCCCTATCAGTTTCTCATAGGAGTGCTGGGAGGATTGCACAGTGCAATATCTTCAAACTCTCATCTCAGGAGCACTGCAGACTGTCCCCATGATGACCTTAGAAATAGTAATAAAAAAATTAAATTCACTGGATGTGAAATGTAGATTTTTCTGGCTAATGGCATAGCTGAACTTTAACAGTTACAGTGCTGAGGGTATCCTGCATTAGCCTTTTCCTGTGGCACGGGTACATCTGCTGAGTGTTAAAATTCAATCCACAGAAAACCAAAGCTTTGCAGGAATAGGCTGTAGAGTCTCAAGGTGCAGAGACAGGACTCCCTTCTAAGGCTTTCAGTTGTATCCTGGCCTGAACTCTGAAAACATTTCAATGTTCAGCTCAAATTCGGAAAACTCCAAACAAAAGCAAAAATAAAAAGAAAACCCCCCACAAAAAACCCCACAAAAAACAAACAAATAAAAACCCCAAACAAACAAACCCCAAACCATCAAGGAAAGAAAACAAAAGTACACCCCAAAAACCCCTTCATTAACCCTTTTGAAAGGTATCCCCAAAGGCCTGTCTTTGTCTTGAATAGCACAGATGTGTCATACAGAGATAGTAAGCAAACCTGAAACTTTTTGAATTACAGAAACATCTCAAAATTGCAATTTAACTGAAATAATCAAACACATACTTTTTTGCAAATTAATTAACAGATTTTTCACCTGTCTGCCTAAAATGCAACCTCTAATTTTCATAAAAATGTTAAAAATTCCTTGCTATTTCAAGAAACTGGTCCAAGCTACTAATTATTTCAGAGATATCTTTTAATGTAAATTACGAAACAGAGCAGGCATTCTTCTTTCATCTTCTTAAACTAACATGGTTCCCCTAATGTTCACATCACTTGGGAATAGGCAACTTAAAATTTCACAGTAAGACAGACATTGTTTAAGGATTGAGTGCATTTCCTGATTACACTTCATTTCAAGATTTGGATGAGTACCAAATATTAAGACCTTTGTCTTCTGGACAGATTTGTGAAATCTCAATGAGTTTCTAAATCTGCAGATAACAAACCTTGTAGGGACTACAAATAAGCTGGAGGACAAGCTAGGAATTCAAATTAACTTGACAAGTAGGAAAGCAGCTGAAAAACAAAGGATGTTTATTCTGTGGGGACAAAGGCAAGGTTCTGTACCTAAGCATGACTAATTAGCTATGCAAATGTAGGACATGGATCAAGTAGTGAGCAGTTTTACAGCAAAAGATATGAGGTTTGTTATGCATCGATGATGAACATGAGTCAACAATGTTACATTGTTGAGTAAAAGCCAAATACACCCCTCAGATAGCTGGAAATGAGAGTCAAGATGCATCAGGCAATCTTTTCCCTCCAAGCAGGGCCAATAAAGCTTCAGCTGGAGCATGCCATGCAGCTCCTCACTTTGATTTCCAAGAAATAGAGACTAACTGGAGAGAGGGAAACAGGGCACTGAAACAGCCAGGGTTCATTACCTATAACAAAACACAGAAGTATTTGGAATTGTTTAGCTGAAAGAGAAGAATATGGTAAATGCAATGATATAGAATATAAGTATGCAAAACTTTTTTTGTCAGACAGAAGTGATGAGCATATCTGTATCCATGGTGTATAGGATAAGAAAAATTTGCAGCTGCAATAATAAAGATTCCATTTCCTCTCCAGAATAAAAGCCTCTATTCCAGCCCTTCACCCTCCCTATCAACACAAGTGAGATGGACATCACCTCTAACCTGGTATTTTTAACAGATGGAAGAAATGACTCTTAAGAGTAAAGAAGGTTTAATAGATGCTACCATAATACTTCTGAGAGTCCCTTCCAGTACTGTTTCTGTTAAAAACCTAGAATGTACACACTCATACATAGACTGAGAGCTAGAGAGTAAGTGCAAAGAAAGCATGAGGAGAAATCCATTCTCCTGTAACTTTTCTCCAGATTTTCTTAATTGTGGTAGAAGCACATAGGAGGGATAAAACAAACTCAAGCTTCTTACTGGTATTTGGTATTAGGAGAAGAACATGTGCCTAGCTTCTCCAATTTGGGCTGGCAGTCAGGTTTTCCACCTTTAGCAAAACACTGAAAAATCCTGTCTAACAACTTATTTAAAGCAATAACCCAACGCTGCTCATTCTCATCAGTTGGCTACTGTTTTATTCCCAGGAACAGTGATTAGTGTGCATTCTTTTGAATTAGCAGGCACATGCCTTTGGAGTACAGACAGGAGGGAGTACTCCTCTACTAAGAGAACACTGTCATTGTCATTTCAGAAATCAGTTGAGACAAAGGGAAGCCTTGGCTAAAACACCACAGCTACTCCAAACTAACAAAAAGGGTGAGGCTGGGTCAGAAAAGAGCTCCTTTAGCTTTTCTTTGCAAAGAACTTTTGTTCAGGAGTCTAGTATTTTCAGGGGGATAGGCTTAGGTGTATGTATTTGTGTTTAGGGGCTTTTAAACCAACAACGAGAACATAGTGTCCAAGTTTTTTACAACCATCACACTACCTAATTCAGAGGATTCATTTATGAATCAGATATTCTGATACAAGGCCAAAACCTGCAGAGATTGTATAGAAGGTAGAAGAGAGTGAAATACGGGAATAGGGGGAAGAGTTTTGTCATCATATTTCAGGAAAAGTAGTTGCTTCCTAGGACTATAGCAAGTATTAAATGAAAAAGCCAGAAAGACACACAACATTAGGAAACATCTAAAATCCAGACACCTGGGTCTTTCTTACAGTATATAAGCCATCTAGAAAAGGGTTTTCACTGCCCTGTGGAAGGTTCATTCCAAAGCAGAAATGGTGTCAGAAGTAAATGTGTCGTGGTTTGACACCGGCCCAATGCCAGGCACCCACAAAAGCCATTCGCTCACCCTCCCCTGCCACAGCTGGGCAGAGGAGGAAAAAAAATTAACAAAGCGTTCATGAGTTGAGATGAGGATTGGGAGAAAACACTTCAAGGGCAAAGCAGGCTCAGCTTAAAGTTGCAAAGTGAATTTATTATTAACAGAGTCAGAAGAGGATAATGAGAAGTGAAACAAGCCCTTAAAACATCTTTTCCCTGCCAGTCACTCTCTCCTTCCCACCAACAGCATGGGGCAATAGGGCAGGGGGGTTTGTGGTCAGTTCATCA